>SNQJ01S0041986.1:20888-72014 GCA_010110895.2 Picea sitchensis
AAGAAATATATTTACATTTGTATTAATTAATTTTTTTATTTTAATATTATGATTTAATTGATTTAACCTGGTCTATTCACATCTATAGTATTATTAATAAAACAAAATATATAAAATTAAATTAAATCAATCAATGGATTCTATTTATATTATTAACTATAAAGATCTATAGTATTATTAATGAAACAAAATATATAAAATTAAATTAAATCAATCAATGGATTCTATTTATATTATTAACTATAAAGAGACACCACAACCTTATTATAATGTATTATTATTACAACTCATATATATTCCTAAAAAAATAATTATCATTTATCATTAAAAAAACAAACACTCCAAAACATCAAAATGTGTCATCATCGTAAATAAAACCACCCAAGACATTAAAATATGTCATCATTATAAATTATAAAAATATATAGTGTGCATAACCAAATGGTCAAGGTGAAATGTTCAACCATTAATGTTATGTATACCACGGAAAAAGACATTTTATAACATACTATTTTACATTAAAAACCATTAATTCTTTTATATTAAAAAACCAGTAATACATATTATTTTATATTAAAAACTAAAAATATTATATTAAGTACCTTACAATCATATAGCATTGTTTTCATTGACCTAAATGATATAAAAATATGCATAACCAAATGGTCAAAGATAGCTGAAATGTCCATCCATCAGTGTAGCATTTTATTTTACAATCATTTTATAACATACTCTTTATAACATAGGATAGGTGAAATGTTAACCATCTATGCTATGTGAAAAATAAAAGTATTATATTAAATACATTACAATCATATAATATTACTTTCATTGACCACCGTGATATACAACTATGCATAACCAAATAGTCAAAGATAGGTGAAATGTTCCACCATCAATGTAACATTTTATACAACATATTATTTTATATTAAAAAATTACTAATATATATAAGCAAAAAAAAAAAACATAATCTCAACATATTATTTTATATTAAAAAATCACTAATATATATAAACAAAAAAAACATAATCTCATCATTTAATGTCTCATCACAATTTTATCACAAGTATCATTTGAATTCACAAGTCATATATTCAAAGATATATTTTCACTTTATTTAAGGATCACATCAAAATCTAAGTCAAGCTTAATCAAAGATACAAAATGTTAGACATCACAATTTAACCATAGATTATAATCTTAAATAATATTCGTACACTTATTTTTAAACAATTCTCTTCCTTTTTTAATATGTAATATAAATTTTATCAACATATAATAAATTTATGTTAATTTTAATATTTTAAAAATAAATAAAATATTATATTTAAAGCTATTTAGATTTAAAATTAATTAATTAAAAAACAATTTTTTTCTTTTATTTATGATTTTATTTAGAAATACAAAATATTATAAAGAAAATTCAAAATACTATAAAGAAAGTGATTAATCATTTTAGAGAGCCTTTACGATTATATGGAATCATTAGAAAAAAGGAGAGAGGAAAAAGATGCCAAACCCCAAATAGAGTTAGAATCATTAGAAAAAAGGAGTGAAGAAAGAGACCTAAAACTCCAAATAGAGCTAGAGGCAATGCTTGATAAAGAAAATTAGACTCTTCAAAGATACCATTCAAACTCAAATACAAGATAGATTGTTAGGGTTCAAGAGTCAATTACAGACAATGGAGAATAGGATTCAAGAAATGGAAAAACAAAAACAATCAACCCAAGAAGGAGATGTTGAAGAAAATCACAACTTGAGAGACAGGATTAAAGAGCTAAAAGAAAAATTGACCAACAATTTGACCCTTAGTAATCTAGAAAACAAATTGCATATCAAACCCATCAAAGAGGAAATTAATAAGCTAATTGAACTGGACCATGAGTGTAACAAAAGAACCTTGAACCTCATAATTTTTTGTATAAAAGAACAACAAGAGGAGGATACGCTAGCAATAGTAAAAGAAGAATTAAAAAATAAATCACAAATTAATACAACTTACCTCATAGAAGGAAAGAGGCTAGGAAAAATAATTGATCATAAAGATACGTTGATACGTGTCAAAGTAAGTTGTAATGACCATAAATATAGCCTACTTAGTAAATCTCTGAGCTTAAAAGGGTCAGGAATATTTATAAATGAAGACCTTATTCCCAAAGACCAAGTTGAATTAAGAAAGGAAGTTCAAAAGGTAAAAGAAGCCCGGAAAGAAGGAAAATGGACAATAATTAGAAATCAAAAAGCTATCGTTAGGGCTAGAGAGTAGAAGGATAATTATAAATAAGAATTTGGGACACTCGAGATCCTTTTTTGGAACTCTCATGGATTTCCATGGCATAAAGGTCCTATGATAAGTTGGATCTCGAGTGATATTGATATTATTTGTCTAGTTGAAACTTGGTAGCATGAAGAGTCTAAGGTCCATAACATAGAAGGATGTGTCTTGTGGTCGGCTTGGAACAAAAAGTCTCATCATAGAGAGATATGAGGCACAACTTGTTATATTAGAAAGATCATTTCTCCTCACATTCAACTTCATAAGATCAACCCTGTCAATCAGTACATTTGGACATAAATTTCAGACACCAATGTTAAGAAGATTTATATAACAATTTGTTATTTTGCACCTATTAATTCTACTTTTTATAAGAGGATGCTCTGTTAGGGTTTCCACGAACTAGGGTTTCTGCATGCTCCATGCGCTACCCACTGCGACATTAGACCCTCCTCTGCACCAATCTCTATAGTATTGTACCCGCGCTCGTAGTCGATCCTGCCCGTGCAGCATGACCTCAGACATAGGGGTGAAAAAAACCTCATATAGGGATGCCGCAAAAAATGATAAGGATGGATTCAGGGCCTAGTCTCCCTCCTTTGAACCACCGCCACACCTCATAGAATACCTGCTACAACAAGAACAAATCCATGGGAAAAGTATGGACATGGAAGTTGAGTCATCACATCCAAAGGCATCTCGAAACTGGGTACCAGGTAAGTGCATACCACAAGCGCCAACAACACCAAAATATGTAATAAAATATACAAGGGTAGGAGAACATACGCAGTTTATGAAAGATCACGCTTTGATCGGAAATTTTTTAGGGATCTAGCCATTCAAGAAGGATCTCATGAAATGGATCAAGCATTGGTGGAATCCAAAAGGTGACTATAAAGTGCAACTAAGCTCGAAAGGCTTCTTCAAAATCATATTCTACAGCCTGGAGGATAAGGATAGGGCTTTTGAAAATGGTCCCTACTTCTACAACTCGGTTGGATTATATTTGCGGTTCTGGACAGATCGCTTCTGCTTGAATAAAGAGGACGTTTCTTATGCCCCGTTCTGGATACGCTTGTACTCCCTCCCCCAAGAGTTATGTCTTGAGGAAATCCTAAAGGGCATTGGAAACACGCTAGGAAGGTATGTCAAATCCTTAAAGGCCACGAAGCAACGAAAATACACTTCTTATGCAAGAATCTGTGTTTACATGAATATCTCAAAATCCCTACTAGGACCTGTTACCATAGAGTATCAAGACGAAGAATGGACACATACCATAGACTACGAACACATCCCCTTCAAATGTCGGAAATGTCATGAACATGGACATCTCTTCAGAGACTTCCCCCTCAATGCACCAACTCAACCAACAATAGAGTAAATGCAACAAGATGGTTTCACCCATGTGGAGGGATACAAGAAGCACACATCGAAAAAAATCCACGAAGATAGGAAATAAACAGATCCCAACTAGAAACTCCTTTTATGCTCTCAACAAAATACCATACACAGAGGAGGTGGAAAGCCCCCACAAAAATACAAAACCAGGCAAAGAAACTTGTAAGGATAAACAAACCCTTGATCCAGTTTTAGAACAGATCTCAAGCCAAAATCCCCAAGCTTACACAATGCCAGGAAAATCCTAGACTACGATGGCAGTGACATCATAAAGCAGATAGATGAAAAGGAACTTAAAGACATCGACCTCGATAAGGTGGATGATGAATTCAACCGAAAAGAACTACAGTCCATTCTGGTGGAACAACTCAGAAAATCTCACAAATTCTTCATTGACTCCACAACAGGAGCCACCTCTTGCCTAGGCATACACCTGGAGCCCAATCTAGGTCCCAAGTGGAACCAGAAAGAAAGCAAGAGATGGGAGCACAAGTCAGCACAAAAACTAATCAAGGAGGTAGGAAACTTCATGATTAACTCGGGGAAAATACAACACCTCTCGAAAGGCTCTTTTCACTCTCCCCACAATTAAATATGATGAATATCATCACTTGTAATATTAGAGGTCTCAACGAAAGATCCAAACAAAGGATTCTTTGAAACTATGTTAAATCAGAAAACCCTGACATATTATGATCTGGATTTTATGATCAGAACAAAATGAATACATATTATTAAAAGATGCTTAACACAAAAAAACAAAGATACAATAAAACTGGTTTTCTATTCAATAATGAAATAAGATGAAACTATAAAATGCAGTGGAAAACAAGCTTGCTGGAATGGTGGCGGATTATCTCTGAGAAGAGATGTGACAGTTGCACTCATTCACAAGAAGATGGTTACAATTAGGCTCTAAAGGCCTTTTACAATAAACAAGAATTTCAAAAACCCTATACATCCAAAAACCTAACCCTAGGAGATGAAGCGCCAAAAGTCATGTGGGCCTCGTTTGGGTAAGTTAGTATATCAATTTCTCAGGGTTGTAACTTTTGCATACGATCTTAGTTTTAGGTGCACGATAGCCCGTTGGAAAGTTCTAACCAAGAAGAAAAATTTTCGACTGGCCCAGGTTAATATCTTTAACAGTCACCTGGGCCCCAAATCCCCAAAAAACGTTGTTTAGGGGCCTCAAAACGGCCCCGGAAGTTTGGAATCCGAAAAAATGCCAAGGTGGAAAACTGTTTTTCGAGTGAGTGGAATAGTGGGTGGCCATCGATATCCACCGGGATCAATCCTACCTCCTTAGGAAGAAATGGTATCCATTTCTTTGAGTTCCCCCATCAGATGAGGAAATTTCTGTTGAATTTGGCCCCGGGTGAGCCACTTGCCCTGGTGCAGGAGCTACCCTTCTTTAACGACTCGATAAAGCTGAATCCTTTGATGTCGAGTGCCCTTGATATGTGTGTCCACAATCTGATCATTGGATGTCTGTTTCATGCAATCAGGGTTGAGCTCTGTTGGTCTCAACTGCTCTGTTATCTCTGAGGTGTCCAATAATGGTGGGAAATATGGTCGAAGGAGAGCCACATTGAAGACTGGATGCAAACCAAGGAAGGGGGGAATATTGAGCTTAAAATCATTGTCACCCACATCCTTTGTGATGGTGTACAACCCATAACAAAGCGGGTGAAGCTTCTGATGGGGTCTTGTAAGGCGTTCTTTCTGAAATGCAACCAAACTTTGTCGCCCACCTGAAACTTATGTGGCACTCGATGTTGATCATGGCGTTGTTTGTACTTGTAATTAGAATTCTGTAGAATATCCTGAACCTGTTGGGGGATGTGATGGATCGACTCAATGAATTGGGTGGCTTTGTCAACTTCTGGTGGAGCAGGAGGTGAGTCGGTCGAGGTGGTCGCCAGGGGTAGAGCAACATCCATGGGGCCCAATGCTTGGAATCCCAACCCCACCTGAAAGGGGTTGTGGCCAGTTGAGTTATGAATGGCTCAGTTGTAGCTATGATGGACATAGGGAAGACTCTTATCCCATGTGCGGGGGTGTTTTAAATTTTACATGTGCGGGATATGTACGACCATCCAATTGATGACCTCGGTTTAACCATCTGTCTGGGGGTGGAAGGTAGTGGATTTGGTGAGCTTGGTATCCAGCAGTGACCAGAGGCTCGACCAAATTGAGTTGAGGAACCGACTATCATAGTTTGAGATAATGGTTTGTGGGATCCCAAAATGTACCCATACTCGTTCAAAGAAGAGCTTGGCAGTGGCTTCTATTGTGATGTTCTTCTTGCAGGCAGCTAGAATTGTCATCTTGGAAAAGCGATCAACAACCAAAAAAACACAGTCATTTCCCCTCCTAGTGGACGAGAGGCTCGACATGTAGTCCATTGATATGGATTCCCACGGCCTGTTAGGAGTAGGTAGAGGGGTGTACAGGCCCTGTTTCTTAGTGGTCGGTTTGGAAATAGTGCATGCGGTGCAGGACCTAATATACTTTCTGACATCCTATCGAAGTTTAGGCTAGTAGAAATGTTTTTGCAGCACCGCCATTGTCTTTTCGATGCCAAAGTGTCCTGCCACCTGACTATAGTGATCTTCCCAAATTATCTTCATGCACTCGCTTGATGGAACGCAGAGATGGCCCAGACGACACAACATCCCATCTGGAAATTAGCGACCACTGAGTTGGCGCCCAACATTTGGTAGGTGGTGGAGAAGTTAGGGTTTGTCTCGTAGAGGTAGGGCCATACAGAGGTCTCGCGACCGCAAGAGTCTAGCACCATGGTGAGTGACGTGACTGGAGGTCAGCTGAGGCATTCAACAAATCGGTTGGTACTTCCTATTTTATACTTGATTTTGAGGTGGAACTGTTGTAAGTAGGTTGACCACTTCTTATGGAAGTCATTCTGCAATTTGCCTTGGGTCTGCATGAACTGTAGTGGCTTGTGATCAGTGTGGATGATTGTCTCCTTCCCAATAATGTAATGTCTCCACTCGCGATAGACTTGCACAATGGAGTACATTTCTTTGTCGTAAGTAGGGTATTTACGGACAACATCTGATAGTGTCTCACTGTGATATGCCACGGGGTGGACGTGTTGAGTGAGAACGACACCCACAATATACTGTGAAGCATTTGTCTCAATCTCAAAGGGATGTTGCAGGTCTGGTAATGAAAGTATCGTGGATGAGAACAAATGCTTATTCAATTCATCAAAGGCTTGTTGTTGGGACATGCCCCACACAAATTTTTCCTTACCGCCACCCTTGGTCACTTAGCTAAGGACCCATGCGATATGAGACAATCCCAGCATGAACCTGCAACAAAAATTGGTGAGGCCCAAGAAGCTCCAAAGTTCACTGAGTGTCATTGGGGCTGATCAGTCAAGGATGACCTGGATCTTGGTTGGATCCACATGCACACCATGCTGAGCAATGATGTATCCTAAGTAATGGACCTTGTCCATGCCGAAGGAACATTTTTCCAATTTTTCATATAGTTTGTGTTGTCGCAGGGTGTGAAAAACTTGTTGAATATGTTGCAAGTGTTCCACCCAAGTCTTGTTGTAGATGAGGATGGCATCCAGATACACCACTACACAGGTATTGGTGAAAGGTTGTAGGATATCATCCATCATCCTCATAAAAGTTGTTGGAGCATTTGTCAAACCAAAGGGCATGACCAACCATTCAAAAAGACCTTCTTTTGACTTGAAGGTAGTCTTCCATACATCTGTATGTTCTATTGGGACCTCGTGGTAGCCAGACTTCAGATCAATCTTATTAAAGTATTTGGCCCCCATGATATGATCAAGGAGGTTGTCAATTCAGGGAATTAGGTACCGGTTTCAAACTGTAATTCTATTCAAGGCCTGGTAGTCAATGTAGAGTCGCCAGGTCTCGTCTTTCTTCTGAACCAACAAGATTGGGCTCCCACAAGGTGATGCGCTGGGACGGATGTTCCCCTTGTGGAGAAGTTCTTGTATCTACCTCACAAAGAGCGGTGATATACTGGCCCATTGGGTAGTGGTGCGCCTAGGGTCTTCCACATCTGTGAATGGAAGAGGCAATCTCCTTCTTCCGGCTCGTCTGGTTCACCAGGTTGGATCTTGGTGGTAGCAACGGTGGCATTGGGTTCCACATCAATGATCTATCTTATTTTTTCTGGTTCTGACTTAGAGTCAAAACCCGCATCTGATTCATAGGATTTCACTTCGGCAACCAATGAATTATGTGAGCGACAGTCAGTAGTGTTATGTCAAGGGCTCTGATGGAAGTTACACCACTTCCTGGTATATTTCTTTGTCTTTTCAGTCTCCTTCTTTGCGTGCGGCTTGGACTGGTTGTCCTTATACTGTCCATATTTACTCTATCCTTTGTTCTGTGGGTTGGGGCCTCCCATCCTGGATTTTGCTGTGAGAGATTCCCAGGCCCAAATTGTTGTGTCTTTTGTTTAATCTTCTGCTCGATTTTGACAGCATATCTGTAGGCCGCGTCCAAGGACAAGATGTCAAGAAATTCCATTTCGGTCTGGATGTATCTATGCAGAGTACCGCGATACTTGATCACCAGATGTCGCTCTGAATCTTTGATACCCAGCTTGGTGCGTAAGGTATGGAAGATATTTGTGAACTCTGGAACTGCTTGGTCTCTTTCTTTCCGTAGTGTGGTCCATTTCATATACAAGTCGGCATAACTTCCGATAGGGTAGTATTGTTCCTTAATATCATCCCTGAAGGATTCCTAGGTGGTTGTGACTGTAAATAATGAGGGTTCATCTGTTTCCTTTTGCTCACAAAACATTTCCCACCAATCTTTGACATGGGGAACGACTTTGAGGAGCGCACAAGTAATCTTTTCTCTATTTGAAAAGTTATGGACAGAAAAATACCCTTCTAGTAAATTCAAACACTTGTCTACAACATTTGCATCTATCTGACCTTCAAATATAGGGATATTGAAGTTGATTTGTATCTTGAAGGGGGTGACGCCTCCACTTGAGGAAGATGTGTCGGTTGTTGGTATCCGCCTAGGGATTTGTGTGAAACTATCCATCATATCGTTCCTCTATTGTGTGAGGGATTCCTCAAGTTACATTTTGAAAGGATATCATGTCCTGTCATCTTTCTTTTCTCCTGCCATGAGAGGTCTCTTGGGAGTGCAAGATATTTTGTCATCGAGAGAAACAAGCTCAAGACCCAATTCTTTGTACCTTGACCTCGTTGGGTACATGCATTAAGACGACAATGATCAGACCGCTCTGATACCACTGATCTAGATTTTATGAGAAGAATGAAATGAATACAGATTATTAAAAGATGCTTAACACAAAATAACAGAGATACAGTAAAACTGGTTTTCTGTTCAATAAGGAAATAAGCTGAAACTGTAAAATGCAACGGAAAACAAACTTGCTAGAATGGTGGAGGCTTATCTCTGAGAAGAGATGTGACATTTGTGCTCATTCGCAAGGATATGGTTACAATGAGGCTCTGAAGGCCTTTTACAATAAATAGGAATTTCAAAAACCCTAGACATCCAAAAACCTAACCCTAGGAGATGAAGCGCCAAAAGTCATGTGGGCCCTGTTTGGGTAAGTTAGTACATCAACTTCCCAGGGTCGTAAATTTTGCATACAATCTTCGTTTTAGGCGCACGATAGCCTATTGGAAAGGTATAACAAGGAAGAACAATTTTCTATTGGCCCAGGTCATTGCCTCGAGTAGTCACCTAGGCCCCAAATCCCAAAAAAGCGTTGTTTAGGGCCTCAAAACAACCCCGAAAGTTTGGAACCCAAAAAACTACCAAGGTGGAAAACTGTTTTTCGAGCTAGTGGAATAGGTGGGTGGCCACCGATATTTACCTGTATCATATTACTACTTTAGGAAACAAAAATTACATGTAATATGGCAAAAGAAACATTCAAAAAATGTTGGAGGCGTTGTAACTTCACCTACATTGGTTCCAAAGGGGAAGTAGGGGGATTATCCATCCTTTGGAATCTAGCCACAATCATCCTGGAACCTACCTATTCAACAGTGGGAATGATCACCGCTAAATACAGAGTAATAGGATCTAGCAAAGCATGAGTCATTACTAATGCTTATGGCCCTCAGCTCAATCAAGAAAAATATCACTTCTTAGATAGTCTTGCTTACATCAACACACTATGGGGAAAAGAATGATGGATCTTGGGAGGATATTTCAACATCATCCTCACCCTAGAGGAAAAAAGTGGAGGTATGAAATGCCTGGACCAGGACAGTAACAAGTTTAGCCACCTTATAGATATCCTCAATATAATTAACATAGAGACAAGGAATGGCCCTTTTACCTGGACCAACAGACAAGCAGGGACCCAACAAATTGCTAGTTGCCTAGATCATTTTCTAATTTCGGAAAACGTAATGCTTGAAGGCCCACTCATTGAGGCAGACATCCTACCAAAGGCGGACTCAGATCACTGGCCAGTCCAACTTTGGGTAGAGACAACAACAACACCAAATTTCAAACCCTTCTGCTTTGATAAATTTCGGTTAACCCTCCCAAAATTCTTGGAACTTTCCCATACCTGGTGGGCCAATGCATAAATTGAGCATGGTACATGAATGTATAAATTCCAACAACACCTAAAAATTTTCAAACTACAGCTCTGAGACTGGAATAAAAATGTTTTTGGTGACATTTTCCTTGCAAAAAAATCCCTTGAACAACGTCTAGAGGAGGTTCAACAGGATTCCATTGTCTCGGGATACTCAGAATCCTTGCTACAGGAGGAAATGACTCTAAAGAAGCAACTTGTGGAATGACACAAACAAGAGGAGATTTTTTGGAAGCATAAATCTCAGGTTCATTGGCTAAATGAGGGAGGAAAACACAAAGTTCTTCCATCACTCCATGATCCACATACGGTACATCAACCGCATTACAAAGATTAAGGACTCATAGGGAAACACTTTACTGGACCATGTAGACATTGAAGATGAGCTAGTTAACTACTACAGATATCTTCTCTTAGAACCTCCTTTTGATAGAACACCATCCATCAGAAGAATCACTCAACATATCCTCACCCTCATCACCACTAAGAAGAATAAAGCCCTCATGACACCGATCATGCAGGAGGAGGTTGATCAGGCTATCAAGGAAATGCCCCCAGGTAAGGCCCCAGGGCCGGATGTATTTACCACTGATTTCTTCCATTACTTCTAGCCAATGGTTCGAGAAGAGGTTTGTGCATTGGTGGAGGAGTCCAGAACCTCAAAGAAGGTTCTATCAGCTCTGAATGCCACATTCCTCACTTTGATTATTAAATAAGAGCGTGTCAACAACCCAAAGAAATTTTGGCCGATTGTGCTCTGCAATGTCATATACAAGATCATCACAAAAGTCATAGCTCTCAAGCTCAAGCCCATACTCCCTTGCATCATCTCTAGGGAATAGTCAAGTTATGTGGAGGGGAGACACATCATGGACAACGTAATCTTGGTGCATGAAATCATCCACTCGCTCAAGACTACTCGTAGTCCAGGTATGCTCATAAAAATTGACCTCTATAAAGCTTTTGATAAACTAAGAGATGCATGCACTCCATCCTTTTAGCCTTTGGGGTCAGTGTGGACTAGATAGTCTGGATCATGAAACTCACCTCCTCCGCCTTTTAATCTATCTTAGTCAATGGTGTCCCCTCCAGGCCTTTCTCCCCCACCCGAGGCATTCTCCAAGGAGACCCACTCTCCCCTTTCCTCTTTGTGATCATGATCGAAGGTTTGGGGTGGTACTTGTTTGCCTCAATTGCAAATTGCACCCTGCAAGGTCTTTCTATTCACAGGCTCCAATCGACAGCTTCTCACAGCCATTTTGTTGATGACACCTTGCTCCTGAACACCCCCACTACCATGGAAGCTACCAAAATCCACACTATACTCTCAGACTTTAGTGATGCCTCTAGAACCACCTTTAATCTAGAGAAATCACAACTCTTCTTCTTCAACATGCCAACAACAATCCAACGACATGTTTCCCACATCCTTGACATCCCTTAGTGCTCCCTTCAGTCCAATTACCTTGGATTACCCCTGACAGAATCAGTAGCTCGAAATACCTCCTGGAACTCCCTTATCCTCTCAATATCCAATCACCTCAGCTCTTGGACCTTCATAACCCTTAATATCCCTGTGAGGCTCATCCTCCTGAAATTGGTGCTTCAAACCATTCTGACCTACATGCTTTTAGCTTTGGCAGCTCCACAAATAGTCATAAAAAGAATAAGAAATCTTCAGCGAAACTTCCTCTAGCATGGCCACAAACAAGGGAAAATATGGGCCTTGGTTAGTTGGGATAAACTCTGCAAACCCATGGCTCTAGGGTGCTTGGGGCTCCGTGATCTAGGGAAACTCAACAGTGTCATGGGAGAAAAAATATGGTGGCGATGGCTAAAATATCCTTATGAACTCTAGGCGCGACTCTGGAGGCACAAATATACCCCCTATCTACAACAAGAGGAACTCATAAGGCTCAGCGATCAGATCCAGGGCTCTAATATTTGGAATGCAGCCTAGCAAAATTGCACACTCATCCAAAAGCACGCCTTCTGGGAAGTCAGAAATGGACAAAGGGCTTAGTTTTGGACATATGCATGGAAATAAATCCCTCACTTGCAATTTCTGGAGAGCCTACTTCCCTATCAGGCCTACCTTCTAGAGTTAAGACACCTCAAAGTAGTCAATCTCTGGCTTAATACCCGACACCAAACCGCTTGGCGTATTTGGAAAGTGTTTCCTCAAGATCTCCATCTAATGGGTAATTTCGAGATGCAACCTTGGATAGAAACAATGGGCAATAGGAAAATCTATATCAGCATAGACAAGGACATCCTTCACTGGGGATATTCCACGACAGGTACTTTCACAATCAAGGAGGTCTATTAGATTCAAGAGAACTTCCACAAACAGGAAAAATATCACATTTGGAACATAATCTGGAAGACTAAGATCCGGCCAAAGGTCTCCACCTTTATTTGGCTCCTGGTATAGAATAGACTCCTCACCTGGGATAACCTCAGGAAACAAGGCTTCATTGGGCCCTCCATTTTCCACTTATGCAACCAACAAGAAGAAACCATGGAACACAATTTTAACCAATGTCAAGTCAGTAATTAGATCTGGGACCAAGCCACAATAATCATGAGGCAAACAAAGCGTGACAGGACCAACATTCCCAGCACTATAAGGAATTGGGGATCATGGGATTACAAAAGCCCACTTCTAAACAGAATCTAAAAAACCATGCCAGGTCTTATTATTTGGCATCTTTGGAAAGAAAGAAACCGACGCATATTCTACTCTCAACCCTCTCGCCCCTCTGATATCTGGGACAAGACTACAACAAGCATTTGGGAAACAATTCAAATTCAGACTTGGGCTCAAGAGGATATCCCCGATGCCCCTTTAGAATCCAACATATTCATTTCCTGGAAGACAATCACCCCAAAACACCTCTCCTTCTCTCTGATCCCCCCGTGCCTCCAGCTCATTTCTCCACCTTTCAGAGTTGCCCCGCTAGGTTTTTGGAAGTTGAATTTCGATGGAGCCTCCAAGGTAAATCCCGGACCAGCAAGCTTTGGAGCGGTAATCAGAGACAATACAGGGAAAATCAATCACCTCATAGTGGGATTTCTAGGGCACGATACGAACAACTCTGTCGATCTTTGGGGCCTCATCAAAGGTCTCTAACTAACTCTAGACCTCAATTTGAAGCCCCTAATAATCGAAGGATATTCTAAAGTCATCATGTCACTAGCCACACAAATTATCTAGGTATTAGATCTGGAAACAATCACACCCAGCTGGCGCCTCACAGATCCCCTCTCTCTTCTACAAGACTCACTACTTCCACCCATTACTCTCATCCCCTCACACATCAAACAGGAGGCCAACAAAGTAGCAGACCGACTAGCTAATGAAGGTGTCAATACTCAGGAAGAACTCCTCATCATCAACACCCTGGACCATCAAGATTCAAAACTTCTAAAGTAGTGCCAAGAACTAGCTCTATAGGATTGCCTCTCCCCGGATGGGGTGACACATGGAACACACACGTCAATGGTTGGGGTGGATACGGGACTAGTTAAATCCCCCCGCTTCCACCCTACTCCCCTGTCTAGTCGTGTTGTCTAGATTTCACTTCTTCCAAGGCTTAGTGCACTGGGTCTTAATGGAGACTAAGGTTCCGCTCCTTGGCACCAGTACGAAACAACTAATTTCCATTACTCCTGCACTTATGGCTACCGGAGCCATCAACTAATCTGTACTCCTGGTCCTATCGTCCTGTGGGGAGTCCTATATTGGGAATTCGGTCGCAGTTCATGGTCTAATTCTGCTTGCATTGATCCATGCCCTGGCATTCCAACCTCTGTCTCCTGCTCACACCATTGTTGATTCCATTCGCCATGCGCTCTTCTTAGACATGCCTTGCGAGAGAGGTAAGTCTCGGCGATGTCCATCCTATTACATCCGGTTTGATAGAAAAAATGCTCGGGACCAACCTCTCTCGCTCTCATCCCAAGTGGCAGTTCATACCACTCACCCTCCTTTGATCATAATTGGCATGAGGCAGCTCAACCGGAGCCCTGTCCACCAAACACAAAGGGTCTCCATGGAGGTTGTCCGGTGGAAGAGGAAATTTCGCCCAACTAGGAGGAAATTCTTCCATTCTTGCCAACAACCACCTTGGAACAACGATTGACCACTTGCACCACCACCCCTTTGATTTTCCAGGAGCCAGTCGAGACAAACTGCATTGTGGAAGAGGAAATCCCTCTTCAGGAGGAGCACTCATAAAATAATTATGTTTCTACTATGGAAGAGGACCCTGCTACGAATTCCACTATTGCTAAGGATTTTTCCACTGCTACCATGGAAGAGGACCCTGGATCAAATTGGGATGATTGTTGGAAAGACGACGATGTTGAAGACCATGCTCACTTGGCTCCCAAATCTTGCAGGCTTACAAAAGACCACTTGGTATTGATCTTCGAGATGCACGAGGATTTGGCAGAGAAGAAACACAACCATCACACCCTCAACAAGTGCTTGGAAGTCCTATATGACTCCATGTCAAGCAAGCCTATGAAAAGTCGATGCCCGACTTGTTGTTAGCCTTTTGTCTTCCGACTTCACCAAGATGGACGCTCGGGTTCGCTTCATGTCTAGTGTTATTACATGTTTTTTCTCTGGTCTTAGTGTTAAGTATTTTGTGCATCACAAACTATGGTTATGGATCACTAGTTGGTCGGGTCACTTAGTGCATCGCATGTTCTGGTTTCCATGCTTGTGGCATAACAGGTGGAAAGTCCCCATGTTTTTGACAGCTGTCTTTTTTAAGGTTTATGAACAATGGTGTCCACGCGTTCTGGTTTCCACTGCGGTGGCATAACAGATGGTGTGATCTAGTGTATACTCAGACATGTGTAATTTTTTCTAAAGCAAGGTAATACAATACTTTTTTATTTACAAAAACAAAATCTACTTTTTATAAGAAAAAAAATCTAGATAGCAATTGTCCCTATACTAATTTAGAACATGATATTTTTAGTTTGAAAAATGAAGGTAATATCCTCTTGCTAGGAGACTTTAATGCTAGGATTGCAACTAACCAAGCTACTCTTTAAATAAATTATTTCAACCATAATACTTTATGGTTAAATGAGGACCTTGTTTTATCTAATAGCTACAAAAGAAGTTCTAAAGACCTATTTGAGAATTTGTTTGGTACTGAGTTGGTCAAGCTTTGCAGCTCTCAAGACCTAATAATTTTCAATGGAGTAATGAAGTGGCCAAACTCCAACATAATGACTTGTATTAGTAGGCTAGGTAGTAGTGTTGTATATTATGTGATATCTGATATCCCCATTTCCAACCAAATAGTAACTTTTGACATCTTAAATGACCATGAACCTCACTCTGATCATAGACCTTTAACCCTAACTCTAAACTTTTCCATGCACAAGAGCACCATTGAAGAGAATTCTGCTAATAAAAGGAAACTACGCTTTGACAAAAGTAAAGTTGACCTTTTCTTAAAGGATTTAATTAGTGAATTACATCTCCTAACTTATAAGGACAACATTGAAGACCTCTATCATAATTTTACAACTACCCTTCCCACTTCTATTAACGAGTTCTCTTTTGAGGTGTCCTGTAAAAAGAAAAATAGAACGACCAACCCTTGGTATGATAAAGAATTTAAAATTGCTAGGAAATCCACTAGGGATGCTTCTAATGAGCACTTAAAACTCGATAAGATCAGTACGTACAAATCCCTAATTAAAAGGAAAAAAATGTACTATATCAATAAACTGCAAGAGAAACTTTCACAACTATCTAAGTTGGATCTTAAGATGTTCCAGAGGAAAATTATTTTCCACAATACTAAAGAAAATAATATGATTCCCTTAAGGGATTGTAATTCCTACCTTAAAAGTATTTATGAGTTCCTTAATGCCATGGACACCATTCCTATTGTCCCTACAGAGGATGGAGTTTTTTCTTTGGATGACATACAGTTCAGGGTTAAGTGGCTTGCAAATGGGAAAGCTAAGGACATTGAAGGATACCAAGCTTAAATTTTTAAAATCAGAGGGCCTACCTCATCCCTCAAATACACAAGCTCTTCAATTTAGTAGTCAAGAAAGGCTTCCCTAAACCTTGGATGCAAAGCTTCATTGTTCCTATTTTTTAAAATGGGGATAGAAACATTCCCTCTAATTATAGGACCATTATGATTAGCCCGATTTTATCCAGGCTTTATGGAATTAATTTGGAAAAGAAGATTAGCCTTTGGATAGAAAGTCACAGTAAAAGAGATAAAGGCCAGGCCAGGTTTAGGAGATATCATTCACCTATGGACCATCTTGTTACTTTTAGGATCATTGCAGAGGAGTTTCACAAAACTAAAAACAATATTTTTTGTTTTTTTTTTTACTTTAGAAAAGATTTTGACACGGTTCCCAGGAAAAACCTTTGGAATAGGTTGGAAGAGATAAAAGTGTCTTTTGAGTTAAGAGTTGCTACAATAAGGTTGTATGAGAAATTTATTTCCAAGTTTAAGAAAATTAAAGGCTGGTCGAAAGAGATTAACTACAATATTGGAGTCAATCAAGGTTGTCCCTTGTCCCCTACCCTTTTTGGCATATACATTGACAAGTTAGAAATTTTTCTAGAAGAAGCAGGTTGTGTCGGCCCTACTCTCACTGATATAGTCATCAATATTCTTATTTATGCCGATGATATCATTCTTATGGTGATGAATTCCCACAATCTTGAAAACCAACTAAGAATCCTCAAGGATTTTTTCTCCAATATGGGTATGATTGTTAATACTAACAAGACTAAGGTCACGATCATTAAATCCAATAAGATCACTTATGATACCTTCATATATGAAAACAACAACTTCTAAGAAGTGATTTCATACAAATATCTTGGAATCAATATTCACCACAAGCTCAACTGGAATTATAGAATTGAGAAAATGATTATTGGGCGATGGAATGCTTATTATGGGCTTGAAAACAATTGTAAATCAACTGATCTTTGGATATGGGATAAGAAGAAAATCCTATTTGAGACTATTGTTACACCTGTTATTATTTATGGATGTGAAGTCTTGGGATGTAGTATCTCTTGCGAATCTTGAAGAAAGATAGAGAAAATACAAAAGAATTTTATAACCTATAATCTCAAAATTAAAGGAAATACACCCTATCCCATCCTCCTCTTAGAGACAAGCCTTTCCCCCATTGAGAGAACGACTATGACTAGATACCTAATGTATAAGAACATGTTAAACAACATTGAAGACAAAAGGCTTCTTAAAATTTCTTCAAAATCCAGTCGTAACCACCATCGACTCAAGTGAGGATGGCATAAAGATGCTCAGTCTTGGCTAAGCTATTGAGGAATCATGGAAGACACCATTTTGCAGAATAAGGATACTATTAAAAATATCATCAAATCAAAATTTAAGGAGAAAATGTGGTGTGATAAAGAGTTAGTGGAAAAAAGAAAATTAAGGTATTATAAGGATGCAATCAACACTAATTTAGAATATCAAAATTATCTCTTTTTGTTTTACAAGTGTAAATAAAAAATAAGCATTTTTAGGATAAGAACCAATTCTCACGAGTTCCATAGTGAAACTGGGTGTTGGTCAATTCCTAAAACACCATGGGATGAAGGAGTGTGTCAGTGTTGTGACACTAAGAAGGTTGAAGATGAAAAGCACTTTCTCTTAGATTGTTCAGCCTATAACCACATTAGATCTCAATTTCAAAATATTTGTCAAAGTACCAACCTTCCTAACCTTTTAACTCAACAAAACTATGGTGATCTTGGAAATATTCTCTTAATGCTTTTCGAGCACAGAAACAAAATTCTAAATAATTGAAAGTAATCCCTTACCCTCTTAAGATACGACAAACCAATTCTGTCTCAGTGTATGTTCACCACCACCACTACCACCACCACCACCACCACAACCAAAATATATTATTTTTAATAAAATTTATGTTTATCCTTATAAGTTAAATTTTCTATTTAATTCATATATTATGATGATAATTGTGTTACATAATCTCATAAAACAAGACAAATAAAATGAATAAAATTATAGTTCAATATTCTTCATAATATTATTTATATATTTGAAAATAGTAAAAATGGAAGTTAATAAATACATTAAATTTGGTAAAAATATATTTGATATTATTAAAGTGATATGTTAAAATAAATTAATGATGTTAAAAGAAAGTAATGTATGCATCTTCATTTTATAAACCATAAAATTTACAAATTTACTTATTTCAAAGTATTTTATTTTAATTAATTTATAATGATGATTATTATAAAAAAATCACAAACATTAATTTTGATTTTAAAAATAATCAATATTTTATTTTAATTAATTTATAATGATGATTATTATTAAAAAATCACAAACATTAACTTTGATTTTAAAAATAATCATTTTGTTTTTTAATGTTTGTATTTTGAATTCAAAAATATAAAATTATTTGTATATATTTTACATATATTAAGAATTTATAAAATATTTATTTAAAATATTCTACCCAAAATAAGGTAAAATTTATGATTTAATTGGTGAAATTGTTATCTATTTTCCAATATTGGTTTATATTTAGAAATGTTTTGAATTTACATTGAAATGTTGAAATTAATTTATAATGATGATTATTATTAAAAAATCACAAACATTAACTTTGATTTTAAAAATAATCATTTTTTTTTTAATGTTAATAATTTGATCTCAAAAATATAAAATTATTTGTATATATTTTACATACATTAATAATTAATAATTTATAAAATATTTATTTAAAATATTCTACCTAAAACATTAATAATTAATAATTAATAATTTATAAAATATTTATTTAAAATATTCTGTAAAATTTATGATTTAATTGGTGAAATTGTTATCTATTTTCCAATATTGGTTTATATTTAGAAATGTTTTGAATTTGCATAGACTTGTTGAAGTGCCTCTCCCTTCCACAATTATTTGATTGTTTATTAGACATCATATGATATGGGTGGTTGTTTAGCGCCATTGCAAAAATAACTTTGATTATGGACAATTTTTAGGGTTTGAACTTTCAACTAAAATCAAATAACTAACTTTGATTATGGACAATTTTTAGGGTTTGAACTTTCAACTAAAAACAAATAACTAACTTTGATTATGGACAATTTTTAGGGTTTGAACTTTCAACTCATTTTTAGGGTTTGAACTTTCAACTCATTTTTTAATTCTTGAATAATAAATTTTTGTGATGATCATTGAACGCAGAAACTTCCAACTTTACTTAGTTTGAATCCCACTTTTACATATATGTTATATTCATTGCATGTAGTATATTGTACATCTCAACACAATGGCACTGTCGAAGGTCATGACCTTCATTGGGATTTGGTAGGGCAGAGAAACCTATGGTTTTATACCATGGGTCTAATATGAATCTTTTATGGGTTATGGGTCCATGGTGATACCAATTGTATTTATGGGTTATGGGTCCATGGTGATACCAATTGTATTTTAATACTATTTACCAGATTAGGGTTAAATGAAGTTGCAAAATACTATTGACATATATTGTATTGTAATACTATCTACATATATTGTAGTGTGAATTATTTTGTTATTACAATGAGAAAGAGGTATGGTTATATTATTGTTGGTTTTCTAGTTTAGGTTCCATGGTATGGTAAATATTTTGTATATTATATATGTGTTATTGTTCGTGCTATTTTTTTAAGAATCAATTACTATTATTTTTCTTGCATAGTTTTATCAATTATTATTTGTCTACATTCACATTTTATAAAGTTCGTTGAGATCTTTCTAATGGTTTAAAGAGCATCTCAATCAAAGATTGTATATGAAAATTATCACATAAGAATGTTGACATTCCAAAACATATTTTCAGGGGTCAACCCTTCTTTCACCACCTCAACTCCTAGGACTAGGGTTTTTCACTCTTGTGTTTTTGCTTTAGGGGTTTTTTCACTCTTGAGCTTTTGCTTCTTATTGTAGTAAAATGAGTTTTACTCATAGTTAAGGGTATTTGCGAATGAACATATCCATCACATCCATTTTTCGAGATAAGCTACCACTATTGTAACCATTTTGTATTTCTATGTAGATTACAATCTTTTTCATTCATAGACTTTGTTTTTCATGAATAGAATTTGGTGTTCATTGTAATGCTTGTTCTTCAATACCATAAGTGATGTTATCCCTACAAAATTATAATTTTTCATTTCATTTTCAATCCAATCCAATCCAATCCAAATCATTATATTTGTAATGTAGCCGCTACGCTTTGCCAATACACCCCTTGATATCTAAAAGCATCCTTATACAAGAACCTAAGACAAATTAAGTGCACACTTTCACTAACAACAATGCTCAACTCAACCCAACACCATGTATACCACTTATTCAAAAAACAAATTTTGGTTATAACGTCTTGCACACCAAGATGCCAAATTCATAGTTAGAGATTGAATTATCTTCTAGTTCACAAGACAAGACGAGCGAAGGTTTAATTTAAATGAAACTCTACTTGTCTTGTAGCTTCTTGGTTTCTTGCATTATCATTTCATTGTTTAAGGTGATTTTTTTAATTTTTTTAAAATAAAAGTTTGTTTTAATTATTAATAAAATAATTAGCAAATGGATCATAGACATAACTCCTCTAAGTATTAACTAATCTCAACTCTAAGCTTGAACATAACCACACAAATATTACACAAAAGTAGTTAGGAGCTTGGCATTGAATGATGATTCATAAATCACATTGGGGATCAAACCCCAACCAGGACCATCAAGTTCAATATAAAAAAAAAATGGTTCCCAGCCATCATTATCAAGGTCATTTGGCTTTGTCATCTCTATTATAACATGTGTGAAGGTTAGGAGTTTATCATTTTTTTTCAAGAGGAGGAGGTCAACTATTCCTCTACTCACTTCTTTCTCTAACCACACAACGAACCCTATGATGTGACTTACTAATTGCCTTTTGGTAGCCTCTAAATTGGGTTGATTGTACATGAGAGGCATTAGGTGGCTCTCTACCCATGTTAGAGGGGGGCATACCTAAAAGTCCAAAAAGTACTATAAGTGGTTCGTAATTTGCACATAGATTTTTCATACTTGGACAATAACCTATAAGGACAAGCTCACAAAAAGGTGTCTCTCTACCCATGTTAGAATGGGCATACCTAAAAGTCCAAAAAGTACTATAAGTGGCCCATAATTTCCACATATATTTTTTATTCTTGACCAATAACCTATAAGTACAAGCTCATACAAATCAGAGATTTGTCAACCTTTAAGAAATCTCAAGAAGGTTCCTTCTTATCACAAATGATGATGTTTCTTTTTCCATAAAAATGTATTTCACCTTGAATGAGATGCCAAGCAAAGTGAAAATCTACAACCCTATGGAGCTTGTCTCTTAGGAAAAAAAATTTCGAAGAGATTGCAGTAAACATGATTTGACCACATAAAGACTTGGTAAGAGGACTTATCCAGAAAATGTGTTTCATTGTTTCAATATGCCCACACTAGGGACATCGTGGATTTTGGCTACCATGGAAATTATCCTCCTATCTACAAGAAAAGCTCTCATGATTAAATACCCAACAAACTTTACTTTATTGAATTCCAACGTATGCTTCCATATGCTACACAACATGTACAACCAAGGTTTTTACTTACAATTGAACCACCATAAGTTGTTTAGGTGGTTATTAAGAGTTATCTTTGAGCATAACCACAAATAAGCATCAACAAACTTGTATTTGGTAAATGATTTCATTATGTTTCATTTCCAATCTATCCATCGAGGCTGAGGGGGTTGATGGCTCAATTTAAGAGAGAGGTCATTAGGTATTAAATTCTAAACTTGTTCAAGAACAATCCTACAATGGTTGGACAACCAAAACTTGTTTTTAAACTCAAGCTGAGAAAGTTAGTCCCTATTTTGGTTGTCATATAGATCAGTGTCTAAGATAATGCATTCATTATAAACCTTGAGGGTCGAAAACCAAGCTTCTTATACGAAGGGTTTGGCATATTACTTCAAAAGTTGAGTCCACTGGACACAATGGTTAGTAGAGGAAAAGGCACATCTTAATGAACGGTCTCTATAAGCTAGAAATGGTTTAATGGGCTCTTAAGCCTCCAAATACTTTAGGCCATGTACAATTCTTTTATCTTAACAATGTTAGAAGCGGTAATTATTAGTGTTAGGAGTGTAAGACATTGTTGAGATTTTTTATCGAATGAACTCAAAGAAAAATGCAATTTCTCAATAGGAATCCCAATCTTATTTCCCATCCATGGCCCAAATGACCCATTTAGCATAGTGGACTTGGGTCTGCATGAAAGTATTTATATTACCTTGACACCCCAGTTTCTCTAAGTGCAACACAAGTCCCAACTCACCCTATGAAAGACTTTATCACCAAAACTATTAACCCACAAAAAATTTCTTAGATCATTTTCCAACCTTTGATGGCCTTTCATCGGGGCACCCAACATGAGTAGTAATATGCATGGGTGTCAGCAAGCACCTTAGTGTATATCTAGAAGTCCACTACAAGGACCAAGGGTTTTGTGATCTATTTATCCACTTTCTTATTAACCCTTTAGACCACCACCTACCATAAGTCCTTCAACAATGCTTGGGATGCAAATGGTATCGAAAGAAACTTAAAATCTTAATGAATTTGAATTTAGGGTCGTTGTACGCGCTCAAAGTGATTAGGAATTGGGTATTTCCTTTTATATAGCATTGAGTCTCTATCCAATAAATGTTGGAACCAAATGCAAAACAAAAGGTATTGAGGCATTCCATAGTAATGTCACATGAAGATTGATCCTCCAAAATAGTGAGGAATGAATCATAAACAAAATTCTCATTAACAAGCTACCTATAGTGAAGCTCAAGTAGAGGAATGTCATTGATAAGGCATTGTCCCACTTTATTACAAATGAAATAGCCTAAAGCTTATGCAACGAAAGCATGCAAAACAATGGAAAGTGGACAACCCTATTGGATAGGCCTAAATAAACCAAACTACTTTGATTTACACTTATTTATAGAAAGAGATGCATTTTTTTTCAAACAGAAAATTTTCTCAAAATTATATTGATATAATTTCATTTACACAACGAAAAGATTCATAGGCATGCCTTTACAGGTCAGTCTTGATTCTCAAATCTACAACCCAAATCAATATCACAAAAGAGACAGTCACTACTATTCCAGAAGATACATAAACAAAAAACTCAGGAATAGAAACTTCAACAATAATAAATCCGGTCAAAGCTTCGCTACAAACTCAGCCCCAAAAACCGCTTTAAGGTTCAAAAATATTAAGGTGAGAGTGATGGCTTTCAGTTCCATTTTCCCAGTGAAAGAAAGACAATCTGCCTTTAGGTTCCTTGAATGCCCTCTTTGAGAGACTATCAGCTTCTTTATTGTGATCCCTGTAGATGTGGTGAAAACTTATGTCTTGAAAGGAAGTGGTCAATTCTATTGTTTTCAGTTTCCAACCTTCAATGCTAACCGCATGAAGCCTACCCTTTTGATTTATCCAATCGATTATTACCTTTGAGTCGCCCAAGACTTGAAGTTTTTCGATCGAGCAATGAATAGCCAAAGTGAGGGTCACCCACAAACCCATGAGCTCCGCTTTTGTATTTGTTCTGGCTCCATAGTTAATGAACCAATTAATTACCTTTGATGTCTGAAACTTTAAGGTGCCTCCCACTCCACAACATTCGCCATTGGAAAGGGTTGCTCCATCAAAGCAAGCCAAAGTGAACCCCTCATGCTGCACAAAGTTACAAGTTTTGATTGGTTTAGCAATCAGTGTTGAAGGTTGCCAAGAGTAAGAAACAAAAATCTTGTGCAGCACTGCAGAATGAGAGGGTGATCGGTTCTCAAATAAAGTCTGGTTCCTCTCTAACCAAATGTGTCAACACACCATCGTTGCCAAGCTGAGAGGTGCCGAATTTTCAGTTGACCAACTATTAAAACAATCCATGATGGTAATATCATCCCACTTTTATTTTAATTGAAAAAGAATGTATAAGCGATTCCACACCTCCTTTGAAAAAAGGCAATGAATAAGGACAAGATCAATGTCTTCTAAATTACAGTTGCAAAGTAGGCAAACCCTCGGACCCTCCCAACCCTTTTTCTGAAACGAATCCCAAGTGAGCACTTTAGAGATGCATGCCCCTCAACAAAAAGAACTTCAATTGCACCAACAAAAAAACAAACCCTAAGGCTTTCAACATGGCTAGAATGAAAGACCATTCCACGTTGCCATAATCTTTTTCAATATATTTTTACTAAAAAGTGCATCGACACTTTAAAATTGAGACTTTTCTCTGCCCTAAAAACAAATACATGAGCAATATCCAAGATACATCAACCTCGAAAAAAACTAATATATCCAAAAACAAATTATTTTAGTAAAAAAACAAATTGTTTTAGTAAAGAAAGAGGACTTCAATTCCATACCCTCTAATGGTACAATAACAATATCCAAGATGAGTTAAGTCCAAATGAGACATGCCAAATTATTTTAGGGAAAAAAATTCTAACACTTAATGCCAAAATCTTAACCAAAATTATAAGAAGTATTTAGCAATGTAATACTAAGCTTCTAACTTTTCGCTTCTAACTTTTCTTTGAAGTATTTAGCAATGTAATCTTTCAATTTTCATTTTTTAGAATTGATTTTTTTTTAACAAATTTAAGAGCTTTTATTATTAAGTTTCCAAGTTAAGTGATAATTATTTTACATATTAGAAATTTTATTAATATGATATAAATATTCATTTTAATATTTGAAAAATAAATTTAAACTTTATATATTAAAATACAATTTTTATCAATTAAATTATAAAATATTTTTTTTTTTAATATATAATTATTAATTATAAAAAATTATATTTAAAAAAAATATAATTTTTTTACATTACACAATAGCATTTATACAATATTTATATAATTAGATTAATACAAACTTATTTTTTTAAGCTAGTTTTTATATTACATGTTATAAACTAAAGTTACATAGCAAAATGATGACACTGGTGTTGAGGTTGTCATTAGAGGAAACCAACCCCACCACCAGGTGAAGAAGTTACAAAGTATTACTTTGTGGCAATTGTAAAAATACTCAGTTACAAAGTTTGACATGAGATAAAAGCTCTAAGTAGGTAACTATAACAAAATGAGTGGGTCTGCCATCTTGGACCAAACTATGACTCTAAAAACCAAAAGTAACAAGCCATAAAAACGTATTTAGAAACATAGTTATGAGAAAAGGGATGCTCGAACGAATCTAGCCATTTTAGAACCATGATATCCTAGAGAAGTTCCTCCTCATTGTGTCTTTTCTTGGGATTAACCGCACCTGAATCTATTAACCAATCCAAGTGCTTTTCCATGAGTTTTTTTGGAACTTCTGCTTGGCATTGTCACGCTTGAGAGCCTAAATAATGTTATGTTGTTCCTTTGTGAAAACAGGGTGGGAATACAGAAGGGGATTAGAGCTTGAGGCTTGAGCATGGACAGGGACAGAGAAGATGGGAGTGGTGGAGGGAGGTAGATTGGGGGTGGATTTTGCCTCAAAATCGATGGAGGTCGAGTGAGCAGGACGAGGCTCCATTTGCAGATGAAAATCACAATTACAACCAAGGAGAGCCAAGTTGTGAGCGATGGAACTACGAACCAGAGAGTGACTTCCACTAACCCATCTGGGTCTACCTCTCTCATGAGGCATGAAAGAAACCCAAAGAGGACAAGAGGTAGACTGGGTGAAAACATGAAAGGTGGCACTGCTGATAAATCTAACCAGAGACGTATAGAACGGGGAATAAAAAAATGGTGAAGGTTCTGAGAGCCCAAAGAAATAAGAGGAATGGTAGGTGAGGGCATCATTAAACAAAGGGAGGATTGATGGGACTGGGTTCATTCTCCTCAAGGCCATCACACGAAGGACGGTCGAGATACGTGCCAGGAGTAGAAAATTATTGTAGAGGAGGATTCGTATTAAGTTGGCATCGTCATTCATCCTTCTTGAGGGAGGGTGAGGAGACGTCGATGTGTCTAGATGGCATGGGGTTGGGTTGAGTTGATAACACCCCAACAAGGGTATAGATATCCTTCCGCGCTAAATCCAAGCAAGCTAGGAAGAGAGGATGTTCAGGAGTTTGAGTGGCGGAACAGATAAGGTCTTGATCTTGAAAATTGATCCCTGCATTGACAATCTTGTCAACTACACGGTTGGCATCACGTCATATGTGTGAGGGGATTAGGATCAATTTAAGTAGAATGAAGGAACAAAGGAGCTCAAGACCACTTAGTAGTTACAGCTAGGGGATATTTTGGCAGGTTTCGATCCTTTGAGAAGCTTGGAAAAAAGTTCTATAATAACATGGGAGACTCCTTCTATGATTAATTTGTGAAATCCTCTGTTTGGCAACATGGAGGCCTTTAACAAGAACCTATAGTTATGCAAAAATTTTGGTATCATTTCCTAGATTTCCCTCCATGGTGAGAACGATGTCACCTTGATCATTTCTTATGACTATGCCATAACCCTTTGTTCCAAGGTTACCTTTTGAGGCTCCATCAAAATTAAGTTTAAGGAAGCCAGAAGGGGGCAAGATCCATGAAGTGAGACTATGGGAGGTGGGAGATCGAGAGGGGTTGGATATGGAGATGGAGTCAGGAGTAATGTACCAATTGATGAGAATGATTTTTTCTATGGGATTGCAGTTGAAGTCATTTGGAATCCAAGGTTGGGAGCATATTGTTTCTTGGATGCAATATTTTATCTTATTCCATATTTGGTTTTCTGTGTGGATCACTGAATGAAAAATCCTTCGGTTTCTTTATTTCCACAAATTCCAAATGACAAACCCAAGAATTAATTACCAAATTATATTGAGGATAGGGTTTTTAAAAACTGAATTTTTCCATCACTCAATAGTGGTCTTGATACTTGTTGGGTCTCTATCTGATTTGTGCATGATTTGAGCGGCTTGTTCCCAAGTAAGAAAGCTAAACTCACATTGATTGAGAAGGTGTTTTGTGGTTTCCTCGTGTGTGTGGAACAATGGGAAAATGGAGGGACCTGTGAACCCTCTTTTGCATAGATTCTCCCAAGTGAGAATGCGATTTTGGACTAAAATCCATAGGAAAGTGCTTACCTTGGGCCACATGTTTGATTTCCAGATTTTGTTCCAGTTTTCTTCCTTTTCCAAAAGTTGAAGCTTATATTTGAGGGTGTATGTTTTAATCTAAGGAAAAGTAGGGAGTGTTACTAGTAGAACCTTACATAGCCATCATAGAGAAACATACATACACATAGACATATAGAGAGACATACATAAGTAATGAGATCCCAAAGAAGAGTCATTTTATTATATGATAGATAGTACAACACAATTACATATATCCTCTCCCATGAAGCTATCTGAGCCTTCATGTGCTTATCTATTTATACCTCTAATAGGCAGTTGTAACTATTTAACTACTTGGGTCAGTAATTTAACAGAGACTCTGACTAAATTCTACTTCTAACTACGTCGGTCGACTGACAAGTTCTAAGTCGACCATCGGGTCTATTCGATAAGGTCAACTAGCCCCTATAACATCTCCCCCCACCTCAATTCCTTTCTCATCCCGAGAAAGAGGGGGTCATACAATTTTATTTTATTTTTTCATATTTTGATTACAAAATTACAGTATGGAGAAGTATAGATGAAGAGAGAAAGAGAAGTATGTAAGAAGAAGAGACAAGATTTTTATATGGGCGACCGACTTAAGGTACTATTTCTGACTAAGTTGTTGTGCCTAGAGTTCCAGTGCTAGCTTCATCGACTTCCCTGTTCTTGTCACTTTCTGTGCTAACCTTGAAGATTGTTTGTGTTATCACTCCAAGAAACTCTTTAGGGTTGTAGACTAAAGATGCTTGGTAACTTAATAATATGGTAAATTAGGTATGCTTGGAACAATGGGATAATTCAAAAGCTAATGAAAGTGACCACTTATCATGCATTCGAATAAAACAATGCTTTTATAAATCAATAATCAGACATCATAGTTGAACAGGGGATGAAGAAAACTAGTCTGGATAACCAAATACAACAATGTGCAGGGACATACAAGACAACAAGAAGACCTTTAATTCAAGTTCATGAGCTTAATAAGAAGATGACAGTTCTTAGAAGCCGAGCTAAACTGAAATAAAGTGCAGAATAATGAAATATGAAAGAATATGATATTGAAAGCAAAAGAGGTCTGTGATTCTATTATCAATAATAAAAGTCTAGTACAATAGCCAGAAAATGTCTCCCAGATTGAACCCCTTTGTTCATCTATTGTCTTTATCTTTATAGCTTTACAATGTACAGATCAGATCCTATGAAAAGGGATCTAGGATACTAAAAATAGCATAACATAAAACTAATTGTAAACTCTAAAGGAACAGATCCTTTATTAAAGGAAACCAAACCATATCTAAACTGAAGTCTTCGACAGCTGCAAAAGTATTCAACATCCTTCAATGTAATGACAATGCAGAAAATCTTCAAAGGATGAAAGATAAGGTCAAACAATGCCACCTGGAAAGACAGGTCATTCTTTTCCATAAATAGGTAACAAACTTTATCTCTTTCATCTTGTTGGCACCTCAAAAACCAGAACAACACTTTGAAGCAGATCCTCTCAATTATAACTTTGACTTATAAATCATCTTCGTGCTATGTAAGATAATAAAACTTCGATCTAGGCAAAATTTACTCTTTTTCTGGCCATCTCAGGTTTCACTAGCTATTTTGCCTTGCGATCTGCTAGTTAGCTAGTGAAAGCTCTCCTTTTCATCAGCTAACTGGTTATAATTTCGCCTTTTGCGCTGGTGAAAACTCTGTCTTTAGATAGCTGTAAAATTTCAAAAATGTGCTTTGTCTTAGCCTCTAATGTTTTGCTCCCTGGCTTCTTGATCTTACCTTTCAAGCATTTAAGCAGAGAACAGAACAAAAAGCAAAGTATAGAAACTCATTCACTATAGAATGCTTGATCTTAAGTTCTGGAAATAGTTGTATTCCCTGTCTCTTTCCTTAGTTATAATACCTTTCTTTGATCATCTTCTGTAACAATTTAATTGAAGTTACTTCTATATCAAGAGATGCAGTAAAGAGTCCCTGAGATGGTGTTTCATTCTCGGTGACCACTTCCAGGTTTGCAAACAAAATGTTTACTAGAACTTGCTAGACAGAATGAACTCGAGGATGACAAAAGGATGTTGCTTGCAGTATGTTCCTACACCTCTGCATAGATAAAAACAATTGCCACTATAATCCAGTGACAGGTCTACCATAGCAGAAGACATACCACACTATGCTTCTTTGCTGCTATTTGTAGATTTCTTGATATGAGTGCCTCATTTGATGTTTCATATGAAAGGCTACCAATGTAAAAGATTCCTCTGTGACTGATCTGTAGTTTGTACTGGATTGATGCTAATAGTTGCCAGATTGCATACAGTAATTCGACCATCAACAGTCTTACTAGGTTCTTGCAAAGCCTTCTGAGCAGATTCCATATGTTTAAATATAATAAAGCCAAACCCCCTTGACTTTCCAGTTACCTTGTGAATAATAACAGAGCCTTCTTCAATCTTTCCATACTGTTTGAATGCTTCACACAGAGTTTATGAAGCAATTTCCCAAGACATTCCATGCACAAACAGTTTCTAATGAGCAGGGTTTTTTTCTTGCAACATTTATAATATTGTCTACAATTGCAGGGTAAAGACAACCTGCATTAACCAGGAGATTAATAACTTGTTCTTTGCCTAAGGGTGTCAATATTCTTGTACTGGTTAGCAGTAATAGTAGATAGCCAGGCATTCTTTATCTTCCCAAGAATTCTTTATCTGCCCAATCATTCTTTAGGGTGCCCACGCATTCTTTATCTGCAAAATCAGGCATCGTTTGAAAACAACCCGAACATGCAAGATTTGGTCACCTACTGATGCGCGATTTCCTTTTTTTCTTAGCTGCTCATTGTAACCTTTCTTGCATGCAGTTTGGTGCTTGTAGAAAAACACACAGAGGACATATACCTCACGTTTCGGGAATTAAGATATTTTCGTTTTGAAATACGTCGAGAAATAAGAATAGAACTGAGCAGATGAGGCAAAAGAGGCTTGGTGTTTGGTATATTGACTCATAATTTGAACGTGGCATTTGGACTCGATGCTTGTGTGTCGACTTGAATGTCAATTTGTGGCTGGAATCGTGGCATAGCTAGACTCGTAGTTTAACTGTATGAAAACTATGAGTCTTTTAAAATAAATCCATAAACCTGAAAGATCTTAATATGAGAAATAAACATATGGTTTGGCTCGTAGTTGAGTTATGAATCGGACTTGCTACATGGCTTGTATTTTGTGTGGCTTTATTCGAAGTTTGACTTGGTGTATTGTGGGCTTGACACATGGCCTAGTTTATGTGTTGGTTTGTGGCTTGACTTATGGGCCTTCAATATTTTGTTTGAAGTTGAAAACCATAAACAACCATAAACCCTAGAGACCTTAGGCATAGAAACAAAGGATTTTTTTATCAAAGTAATCAAGCAGGATCTTGATGAACACTATGGAGGTTAAGATAGTGACAAAGATTCTGAAGAAAATGATAAATTATTTTGAAGAGTGATGGAAATACTTTCAAAAGACCAGTGCATTTTGATCGCTAACAGTCTGGATAATACTAGGGGTTGAATTCTTTGTTTGTTGGATGAAGTCGCACCAGGTGTTGACCGCCTATTGAGCTTTGATATTTAGAATCTTCGACTAGGTAATCGATTCAAATTTCTCTACTATACTTGATGTATGATAAGTTTTCGATGATTGATCAATTTGTTGCTATGTATGCTGCATTTTCCCTATGAGATGGCTTAGGCGACTGGTTGCCTGGTCTATTTCTAGCTGCATTATGTGTCCCTCCTTCTGTCATTCCTGCTCCTGTTGTGATATTTGTTGTTCTATTGCTCTTTCTTTTTCCAACTGCATGGTGAGAGATTCTTTTACTTTGTTATCCATGGTCGAGTTCCTTTACCTTTCTATATTGTCGATTGCATCCCTTTGTACCCGACATTTACTGAATGCTTCTGCAAAGTGAGTCGGCCATTCGTTTACCACCAAGCTTAGTGCACTAGCTTCTTTGGTTAATTTATGTATGTTCTTATTAAATCCTTTCGGATTCTGTTGTTCTCCTTCTAATACCATGTTTATTTGTTCTTGGGTTGTCTTGAATTATTTAAGTGCTAAGTCGCATTGTTGCTCGAATTATTCTTTTAATTTCTTCAATGCCTATACTTGTTGTCGGTAATTTGTGTTGTTTTTGATCATCCTGTCGATCAGTTCCTTGAATTCATCTAAGGGGTTCTATACCTCTAAGATATTTTCTATCCCTTCATTCAACCTAACTGTTTCTCTGCATCCTTCCAAGATATTATTTTGTTCTTTTTTTAGTCGTTCGACCCAGATTCCTTCTTTCAACACCTTCTTCCATATCCTTGTTGATTCTTTTGAGATAGCTCCATGTAAGTAGAACAAATGTTTGTCGTAAATGGCAATTGGGTCAAATGAGATTTCTACTTAAGACCCTAGTGGATTCGTTGTTCTATTCGTTCTGATGGTGATAATGGATGGCTTCTTTTTCTTTCGTTTATCTGCAGATTTGGGTGTTTGTTCGTCTTTTGTTACCGTATCTTGTGTTGTCGGGATGCTTTGTTCACTTGTTTCATTGTTTTCTTCTTCCTCATGCTGGAGTTTTTGTACCTCCATCTCTTCTTTGTACTGGAGCTTTGGCTCTTCTGCATTAATCTTCTCAGTGTCTGTGGGATCTATTGTCGGTAAAGGTTTTTCAGTCTACAGTTTTTCGACGTTCTCCGCTTGAGTGCTTGGAGTGTCATTTTCTAGCTCTGCTTACTTATCATTTTGATTAATCCCGATATGATATGCTTCATTTGATCACAATAATTATTCTTGTTGATATGATGCTTCAAACAGATGGGTTTCTTGTTGTTGTCTTGGGATGGTTGACCCATTGAATTGTGTTGATTCCACTGACTGTTGTGGAGATGTCGGTTTTCTGTTCGACTACTACTGTACCAATTCTGTGTTGATTTCTTCGACCGGCTCCTGTTGCTCCATGTTGATAGTTTATATTTCGACGTCATCCGTATAAACTGGTTGATCCGACTATGTGACTTCATATGATTCATTGATGATGAATTTCCTCTTATTTTTATTTGCAAGTAATTCTTCTATGACTGGGACCGGTTCTGCAGGGGATGACTCCCTGGTGAGGTTGATTGCAACATCAGGTGTTCTTTTGTTTCTTGGTGTTACTTTTGGTCTTAATTCCCATTTTGTCGTGTTCACTGTAACTTTAGTTGGGATGACAAAAGTAGTTTTTCTCTCTAAATTATTCTACCTCTTTTCCCCTCTTGTTTCAATTTTTCTGAGCGAGCTCTTTATGTTCTTCGCTTTCTGGAAGGCCTCCTTCATTTGTGGCTGACAAAGGAACTATATATCTTCTTCATGGTAGCAGTTTCTTGTCGAGTTTGTTGTAATTTGACAATGATCTTAGAGGTCATACTTGTCATTTTTTATTTAATGATGAGGTCATTGAATTCGATTCCCTCGTTCAACTGGAATGTTTCTCTCCATATCTCCTCTATGTCGATCTCTAATGCTTCTTCTTCAACAACTTTCTTCCCTTTGTTCTTTTTATTCAGTTGTTTTCTTTTTCCTAGGGAAGGATTTGGAGGGACAATTGTTAGAGCTTGTAAGTCTTCGAAAAATAGAACTGTGTAGAGAACGACTTCTCTTTCTTCCTCTCTCTCCCTATCGGTCAATGTCAATAATATAGGCATCCCTGTCTGTTGTGACTCTGGTGGAATTTCTAAGTTTTGATTTATTTTTATTTCCAATTATGTGGAGATTTATTCCACTGTCGGCTGGTAGTGTAATTATTTTGGTTTGGGCACTGATGGGACTCCACACCAAAGCTTCGTGCAGTCGAGTTCAAGCTGAAAATGGAAAGGTGGAAGAATTTCTTGACATATTTCTTTCTTGAATCACCATCTGTGGGTACTATATTTCATGCCTAAGACCCACAACCGAAACATCTCTTTTGGTGGAAGTGAGTTGGATGTACCTGTCTGATTTGAAGAGAAAACTCTGTACTTTTCCATTGTTGGGGTCTTCTTGGTTGTGAATTTTTCTTCTCCTACAGGCCCATATTGTTCCATTGCTATCCAGATTAGCAATGATGGAAAATTGATGGCTCGACCTGAATCTTGAACTTCCTTACAGTTGGTTTTGAGCATGTCAACCAAATGTTCTGCCCAGTTGAACCTTTCTGAACTCTGATACACTTGAGCTATTGCCTCGATCATTGTCATATTTACGTCGGATTCCCATCCTGTTGGTGTGAAGCACAAATAACTTATGATGGCATCCCAATGGGATTTTGGGTCAATAATTTTATTGATCAACAATCCCTTAGAGTTTTTTTTTTTGTCACCAACCCTGTTAAGAACTGCATCCAGTCGTTAGAAATTTGGGTACTTTGGCCCCTGCCCTTGGGATTCCCAAAATTCGGTAGAGGAGTCCGCCAGTTATTTCTATGGCCTCATTTAACCAGAGGTATCCTTGACGATACCGACTAAAAATGAATTGTTTCACTTCTTCTTTCCATCAACCTATGTCAACTACTTGTGGGGTGCCAAGGATATGTCAAATCCATACTTTTTTCGGGAATTCAATTTCTGCTTTCCAACTTCCTTCCTCCATTTCCCACTCTGTGAATTTTATCCAATTCTTGCTCCAATCTGTTTCCTCCATCTTCGCGAGCCGAATATTTTGTATCTGTATTTTCAATGGCGACACAGTGGATCTGTCAAAAACTTGCCTCGTTCTTGAATCTTCTATTGCGCTATCGACTTGACCTCTCATACTCAATATTTGTTGATCTTGGTTACTAGTTTCTGGTAGCGTTGGAGGATTTACGGGTTTATTCGCCTGCTTGCTTTGCGCTATAGTTATCTGTGGAGGCGAGAATAATAGTGAGGCAAAGTCATATGCTTCTTCCAAATTTATATATGGTGGTGAAAGCGTCAGGTTTAATGCATCCAGTTGTCCTCGTATGTTGTTCTCTTCCGTCATAAATATTGGTGGTACGAGTGGGTCGAGCGAGTGGACATTTAAATAATTGTTGGGTTGGCATTTGTCTACGTCCCATCGACTATTAATTGCAAGATATTGTTGTTTAATGTCGCACGTATTATTATATTCGACAGTTGTATGGATGGTTGTACGATGATCATTTCCATCATTAATGTGCACGTCGGCTTTTACCTGTCCCAGATTTAATGATCCATATATGTCGACATCGGTGTTTTCTTGGTCGACGTTGTCCTGGACTTGATCAACAAGGTTTCCTTTGTTGATACATGGTTGATACGTAATTCGACCGACCAGAGTTCTTGATCCATCTTTATTACTTGACTAACTTAGTCCATGTCGGTGATGGCTTGTTTGTTTGTTTACTTTGATGATTTTTTCTCATTCTGAATGATGTCATCTTTTGTCATGCCAATCATGTTCTCTTGATTTATGTTCATATAATCTTTTCTCACCTAATTTGTGCTCGCTTGAACCATGCTCTCTTTCTCCTGGACTGGTCCTTTCACTAGATTCTTTTCTTATGAGTATTTGTCTTAAGTTGGTCGAAGGTGTAGAACGTCGAGAATATCCTCTGCTAACTTGTCTCGAGCTTGACCATGGGCTGCTTTCTCTCTCCATTTTACTTTATTGTTGTTTTTCCTTCAGCGTTATGGTTACTCTTTAAATACTTTAACTTTTTATGTTTTTTATACCTGAATTTTTCTAACTGCCTTTTTTTGTTTATTCATTTTACGGAAGGTTTATTTCTTATAAGTTTGATTAGTTATTTTAATCGGTTCTTGTTGGCAACTCCCTGCTAACTTTTCCAATGAGGTTCTTTTCTTTTTATACTTGATATTTCATTAAATGGGCCCCATTAATTAGTTTCTTAAATGGATTCCCCAATAACATTCTGAGTTAGACCGCTCCAGTCGGTCGAATGTCTTCCACCACATAAGGCCCCAGCCATGTTGTTTCCAATTTTATGGGTTTTCCTTTTATATGACTGTCATACAGTAAGACTAAGTCTCCATATTTTATATCCTTTTTCTTTAAGTGATAATCATGTCATGATTTTTGTTGTTTCTTTTGAACCTCTTAATGATGAATCGTTATTAACCTCTCTTCTTCCATCTTGTTCAATTGGTATAGTTGTTCGTTCATGTTTTTTCTCTCGTCAATTTTTTTTATAGTTGTGACTCTATCTGAATTAGTCCAAAATTGTAGCGGGATTACAACTTCCTGGTCATAGACTAGCTTGAATGGCGTCTGTCCAATCGATCTTTTGAACGTTGATCTATACGCCCAGAGGATTGTAGGAATCTTATCATCCCAGTCATATTTATTTATTCCATAGATCTTTGCAAGTCCCTTGTGTAATGTTTTATTAAACGATTTGACTTCCATGTTTTTGTGTGGGTGATAGAATGTCGTTTTTCTATGGTTGATTAAGAATTTTTCCAATAGAACTTCAATTGTTTCATTTACAAAGTGAGGTCCCTGGTCGTTGATTAGTGTCAGAGGGAAGCCAACTATTGAGATGATGTTCTCGTATATTAATTTAGTTTCTACCTCTTTGGTACATAATTCTTGTGAATTAGCTTCTACCCACTTAGTCACATACTCTACCGCAGTGATTATGTACTTAGCACCAATTCTTCTTTTCCTCTGTGGGAATGGATTGACGAAGTCGATAGCCCAGATTTCAAAGGATCGATTAGGGTTTATTGAACTTAGTGGCATTTCATTTTTACACAAGGGTCATCCAAGTCTATGACAACTATCACATTGTTTAACTTGATCCCGATAGTATTTATGCAAAGTCGGGCGCCACAAGCCTGCTTATAGTACATTCCTAGTTGTTGTGTCGGCCTGAAAATGTCCTCCAGATGCTCATGTATGGGCTTCGTTGATGATATCCTCTCGTTCATGTTCTGGTAAGAATGTTCTTAACACATCAACCATTCCCATTTTGTAGAAGTATCCATTAATGATTGTGAATGGTGTAGCTTTCATGGCTAGAGTTTTATTTTTGTTTGTTGGGAGTTCCTCTAGGGCCTTTCCTTTTTCTAAGAAATTTGAAATGTCTTATAAATCCTTAAGTGCAGCTTCAAATCTGAATAAGTGTGCATATGAGAGGTCATCATCTATGCCTGTCAGATCTTCTCATGTTTCTAGTCGTGACAGGTGATCCGGTCGAACATTCTTTTTCCATGGTCGAATGATTACATCAAATTCAAATTCCTAAAATAATAGTAACCACTGACAGATATTTGCTTGATGGACTAGTTTATTGATCACGTATTTTAGTGCTTGATGGTCTATGAAAAATGTGAAAGGGTTTGCCAATAAATAATGGCGAAACTTTTGTAGTGCGAAAATCATAGATAAGGATTATTGTTCTGTAGTCGAATAGTTTCTTTCTACTTTATTTAGTTTATGACTTGCATATGCATTTGGGTGATCCATTGTGTCATTGTATGGTTTATCTAGAACCGACCCGACAACTACATTCGATGCATCATCATGGACATGAAACTTTCTCAACCAGTCTAGAAATTTGAGAATGGGTGCTTCGACCAACTTCTTCTTTAAAAATTCAAAGGATTCTTGGAAGTCTTGGCTCCATTTGAATTTGACATATTTTCGTAGAAGCTCGTCCATTGGGAAGGTAATGTCTGAGTAGTGGAGTATAAATTTCCTATAATAACCAGTATGAACCAGTAAAATTTTGATCTATTTTTTTATTTACGAGGGATTTTAGATCAAGGGTAATCTTTATTGTATCCATGTCGACCTTCACTCCATCTTTACATACCACATGTCCTAGTAGGATTCCAATAGGTTTGGCGAATATGCATTTTATGATGTTTAGTGACAGTTGAATCTGTCTGCAGTGTTCTAACATAAGTCGAAGCCATTGTATGTGATTTCTAAGTAGAATATTGATTGTCCAGTAGTCAAAGTATACAACCATGGTTTTGTAGATGTACTCTTGAAATGCTTTGACCACTATTCTTGAAAAAAATGTTGGCACGTTCTTCAGTCTGAATGGCATGAATCTATAGGAAAACGATCCAAATTCCAACACGAAAGTTGTTTTTGCTTGATCTTCTTTTGCGATTGGCACCTGGTTATATCCTGAGAATCCATGAGTAAATGAATAACATTCATGACCAACGACTTCATTTATGATTTCATTAGCAAAAGGGGTGGGGAAAGGATCTATCACAGTCTATTTATTGAGTCCCTAGAATTCAACGCAAATTCTTAAGTTCTTTGGATCATGCTTCTTTGGTTGTACCACCATGGGTCTTGCCCATTCTACTTTGTCAATAGGATAAATAATGCCTGCTTGTAGCATTCCTTTGATCTCTTTTTGAACAATTGGTTTGTACTTATGTGCTAACTTGTATGGTCGGTTTTTAATTGGCTTCACTCCTGGGATTAGTTTGATCTTCATTTCACCCATTTCCTCTACAAGTCCTTTTAGGCCCTTGTATTTGTGTGCAAAAAAATCTTGATACTCTTTTAGTAGTCTGACTATGTCGGATGTTTGCTTGTCAGACAAATAATCACCTACTCACACCATTTTTGGTCGGCCATCATTTGATATGTCAAATTATTTCGTTCTTATTTCTGCATCCATCCATTCTGGTGGTTTTTCTTCGTCGATATGGTGTTCTCCTTCTTCAATTTTCGTAAATATTTTTGGTGATTCGGGTTGTTCTTGGTCCTCTTTGTGTTATGTGGCTATACTTAATACTGATTTCACATGATTATGTAATGTTGGATGGTCTTTCTTCCATTGGAATATATGTCCTGGCCATTTCATATTCTCCATATCAATCCTCCGTGCAGTTGAGACTTCCTTATTTTCTACCAACAAAAATTTGCAAGTCGGTGTCGATCCTCCATCAACTGACATCTTTGATTTCTCTTTTTGTTGAGCTGGTGAAGGACTCTCTAGAAATATTTTTATTTGATATGTTGTGTCTTTCAAGTGTTCCTCTACTGGATTAAATTTGAAATCTTGGACAAAATTTCTTTTGATTTCGGCCCAGTTGGAAGTGTGGCCACAGGCTTCTTCAATATTGTAACATTTTCTTGGTATCTCATCTAATGTACTTGGGAACATATGGGGCCATACCCTTTCATCCTTGTATCCAATTCTTCGTCATTCTCTTTCACAACATTGAATATGCTTTGTTGGATCATAGTTGATTTTGAATGTAGGAATATCTGCATCTTTGGACAGTTTCTTGTCATCAAATATTTCAATGAAGTATGTCGGCACAGTCATCCATGTTTTTAATCGGGGGGAATGTGTTTTCCACCATCTTGCAGCCTGTCCTGTGAAAGTTTCCACAAGACTATGTGTTCTTCCTTGCTCTCCAATGGATTTTGCTACCTCTTCCATATGGGTCAAAGGGGTATCTTGTTCACTGTATCGCAAGGGTTTTCTTATCTGATTATCAGTCGGGATGAGAGTGGGAGTTTATCAGGTTATTTTTTCATAAAATTTTGGTACAAATTGGATTGAATAACACGTCTTAATATGTTTCTTTGGAATAACTTCGATAGACCAACAGTCTTTTGCATGTGCTTCATAATTCTGTATTTTCCATTTGTATAAGGCGGAGTCGGAATTATGTCTGACTGACATGGGAGATTCTCTCAAAATTTCTCCTTCTGCAGTCGGTTCTATATAATATTTTTGTTCGTTAGTTATCTTATATAAACATTTGTCTTCTTGATCTTCATCCCATGACTCCATCCATGGTTTTCCTGCCTTTGGCTCCAAGGGAATAATTATTTTTCTCCCACTTCCTTTCAATTTAATTCTATCTCTTTCCAGGGAGATAGTTGCTTTCATTCATCGACCCCATGGTCGACTGAGAAGAGCTGCATACAGTGAAATTCCTTCGACAAGGTTGATCACCTCAAAGTTGATCAAAGTCAATATTCCCATAATTTGTGTGTCGACATTTCTTAGTATTATGATTGGTTCTATTAATCTCTGATCAGCTAACTTAAGATAATTCATTGTGGGTGCTAGGTTAGGTCGGCCCATTCGTACCCATCTTTCTCATGGTAAAATATTAACTTGCAAACCAAAATCAACTACCACGTGACTGACCAACATTCCTTCGATTTCCAAGTCGACTCGTGGATCATAATATTTTCTATTATAAGAGAGGTGATTTGCATCCTTGGTTGGTTTCTGACCATCTTTGTATTCTCGCAGTATGTTGAGTAGGTCCAATAGCCTACCTATCGATTTTTTTTCTTTGAGTAGTTGCAAAAATTCTTGGATGGTGTCTTCATCTCGACTTCTTGGATTTTGTTGATCTTTTGTAGCATTCCTGAAGAATTTAAAAGCTTCTCTCATTATTTTCTCTTATTTATATGGATTTGGAAAGTTGTTAGCCTTTTTTCTTTGGTATTTTTGTGGTGGAGTATGGATGTCACGTCCTGCACCTGACCTTGCAACAATATGTAAGTTCTTGGATTTTCTCACCTCTTATTTGGATATTGTGTGTAGTAGATTCATAGTTTTTCTAGGTATAATTTTGTCGAGTACTGTCGGGCAGTCTTCTAGGGAGTGATCTCCAATGTCGCATATGTTGCAGAACTTCAGATCAATTATGACTTTTATAGGAAACTCTACTTTTTCGTGATCATTTTTCCAACAATTAGCACAATATGGTTGTCCATGAACTCGACCTCGACCACCAAATCCATGTCGGCCTCCTTGACCTCGACCACGACTAAAGAAATAATCATCTCTTCGACCATAGTTGTTTGCTTGGTCGGTGGTTTCTGTGTGGTAAGTTGTTCATATATTATTCTAATTTCTAGCATTGAGATGGCATTTTGAAGTTGGGTGATCGGAAGCTTCACAAATGTGGCACCACTTCATGTTTTTTAGATTTTGTGGGCAATCTTGTATATTATGATCAATTAGGCATTCACAAATGATACAATATTTCTAGGCTTGTACTCGGTGGACGTCTATTGTTTGTGTGTGCTCGTTTAGGGGACAATTATCTTTTGTGTGTCCATCCCCGGTGCATGTAGTGCACCATATTTCATTGTGTCGGATGGATATATTTTTGATAGTTTGTTGCAAATGTTATATCTTTTCCTCAAGTCTTTCCTTCGTCGAGGAAGTCAACGGGCTATCATTGTTCGACTCGACTTGTTGTGCCTTTTGTAACATGTCTTCGCAATTGGTTAAATCATATATGCGTAACAAAGATCTGATTCTTGGTAGTAGCCCAACTACATACCACTGGACTAGTAGGTTATGGTTAATCATCGACATGATTTAACTTAGGAGTTCTTTAAATATTTTGTCTTATTCTCTTACCGACTCACCTAGTCTTTGCTTGATTTATTTTAAATTTTGAGTTGCTAGATGTGTGGTGTCCTGGATTTTAAATAATGTTAGAAAACTATTCTTTATTTCTGCCTTTGAACGAGTTTTATTTTCAATGTAGTTCATGAACCATGTTAAGGCACGGTGACACAACACAACTCTGAATTACACCATTTTCTTATCCTTGTCTATAATATCAGCTGCATCCCAAAACTTTTCACATACAAACCAATGGCGTTTTGGGTCTTCTTCTCCTTCGTATATGGGGATATGATTGAATCCCATTTTGAATTTCTTGGTGGGGACACTTGGTTTTCTTGGTGTTTGAGTTACTACTTCTTTCGACTGAGCCGTCGAATCTTCTGGTCAGTTTTTTCCTGCATTCGACAAGGGATGATACTCAAGGAATAATTGTTTCTTCTTGAGTACAGAATATGCATCCTCAGTTTGGGAACTTTGATCTTTATATTCAACTAACTGTCATTCCAAAGGTTGCGTCACTTCGAGACTATAGTTAATTTCTTCTCTCGATATTAGATGTGGTAGGGGGTCGAGTCAATGAGGTCCTTGATTTGGATAATTATATTGTCGACTTCATTTCGTTCAACTCAAAAATCAATGCATCTTGTAGGTTTCCCAGGTTTTTTGTTCTGTACCATAATATTTTTGATTGGTCGTCGATATTTATCCTTTGTTGGAGAAATTATCTTATCCTTGGTTGGTTTCTGGTGCGGGAGATGTACGTAAAGTTGGTCTAGATTATTTGCAGTACATACTTTCTGGTTCGTCAACTGGTTGATGGAAGTTCAATTGTGCATTGTTGTATTTGTCAGGTTTCGCTGCGACTGCTTCTGTTGCTAACTATGGTTGATCTTTGTATGACTCAGATTGCTCACATGCTTTGACTGGATCAACCTCCCTTGACATATTTCTATTCAAATTTTTATTGTTCCACTGGTTACAAAGCTCTTCTCTTTTTTGTTGTCCAGGTGCATATTTATATCTCCAAAGTTTTACCCATAGTTCTGAAGGATGTGTGAGCCATCTCCACCATACCTTCGCTCCCATTACTTGGTTAAGAGTGTAGGGATATCGTAGACCAAGGCCTTCAGGGTGTTTGGGATTGCATCGATCATCCCATTTCACTAATGCCCATTTTTTACCTTCCTTATTTCCTTGCCAAAGAAATTTCCTTTGGATGGACATGACGGAGTTAAGGATGAATTTTGGGGCGGCAAAAGCAGAGAAGAGATAGATAGGAATGGCCTATAGAACTGATTTCAAGAGGATGAGTTGACCAAGAAAGTTTAAAGATTGAAAGGTCTAGGAACTAAGACAACGTTTTAAGGAGTCAAGGAGAGGTTCCCAAGAGCTTATGTGAAGGGAGTTGTTAAGGGAACACCAAGATACTTGTATGGAAGGGAGCTCCTAGGAAAACCGAGGATGTTGGATAGGTGGTTCTGAATCGCTTTTGGACTGTTGAAGAAAAACATTTGGGATTTGGCTGAGTTGACAGAGATGCTCGAAGTCGCACTGAAGTATGAGAGGATGTTGTGAATGGTTGTGGCTTCTTTAGCGGTAGCTTCACCCAACATCATAGTATCATCTATGAACTAACTATGTGAGAGAGGTGGGTTGATACCGGAAAGATGGATACCTTTAAGATTACCATTATTGATGTGGTCTTTGATGTAGCAACTAAGACCTTCTGCCATGATGACAAACAAAAAGGGTGACAGAGGATCACCTTGTCTAATTCCTCTAGAAGGGGTAAAGGTCTTGGAAGGGGTCCCATTAATGCGAATGGAGAAGAAAGTAGAGGATGTGAGTTTTAGGATCTAATTCACCCATTTTGATTGAAAACCAAAAGCTAGAAGAATGTGTTTCATGTATTTCCAACTAACTGTATCAAAATATTTTGTGAATTCTAGTTTGATAATCATGCTCAGAGTACGTGAAGACTTGAGTGAGTGTAATGCTTCATGAGCAAGAATTACAGTATCAAGGATTTGTCTTCCCTCGGGCCTCTACATAGCCAGATTGTTCATTTGAAATTATGAAGGGTAGGAGAGGCTTGAGGCGTAAATAAATTACCTTAGTTATGATTTTGTAGATGACGTTGCAAAGGGCGATGGGTTTGAACTACTTTGGATGAGAAACTTGTTCCTCCTTGGGAATGAGAGTAAGGAAAGTGGCATTGAGAGCAGGGAGGATGTTTTGGGAGCGACATGCGTCTTCCACAAGAAGCCAAGCGTCTTCCCGAACCATTGACCAACAATAGTGGAAGAAGTTTGTGGTAAATTCGTCTAGGCTAGGAGCTTTACCAATGGGCATCTCTTTGACTGCTTGATCTACCTATTCAATAGAAATCTGACAGAGAAGAGTTTCATTTTGATATGCATTGATAATATTTGGGATGTGCCTGGTTATTTTGCCTATAGCAGTAGTGCGATCTAGGCTAGGCTCAATGAGAAGGGACTTGCAATAATTAATGAGCTCATGTTCTATGCTTGCATGACACAAAATGGAGTGACCCTACTCATTTTCCAACCGTGTGATTCTGTTGATATGGCGCCTTTGGATCCACAATTAGACGTTTTTTTATAAAATTGGTTTCACAATTATAATAAAACTCTTTACATTTTTAAAATTATAATAAAACTCTTTATATTTTTAAAATTATAATAAAACTCTTTACATTTTTAAAATGATATGAGAAATAAAGTAGTGATAATAATAATAATAATAATCTAAGTCTACGGAGGTATACATACTCTACCCCCCTCTAGATTTGAACTTGTGACCTCTTAAGAGGAAACACATGTTCTTAACCATTAGGCCCACTCAGGTTGTATATTAAAATAATGAAATTTATATTTTATGAGTTAATTTTCAAAATATTAAAATAATAAATTAATCACAATCATCTCTTACTTATTTGTATCATTTTCTCAGCCAAGCTTGTTGCATTTCTTATTAGATTTTTTTGAAATAGTGATTCTTATTATTTATCTTTAGTTTGTAAGTATATTGCACAATTTAAGAAAAAGGTGTTATTTAATTTCAACTTCTCAACATATTTGCCATATCTATTCCTCCCAAATTTCTTTGATTGTTCCCATTATCATGTTTCACATTTCAATTTGTGTACTTGTTGGTTTCTAATCATGCTATTAGGTTGTTTTTGACACAACTTGATATTAAGTTTAAATGGTTTTTCACTTTGATCTACTCATACTAGGTCACACTATTTATGTAGTATTGTTGTTGTCTTTTGGCATGGTTTATCCATTTTTCCTTCATGTAACATTCTTGTATATGACTTTTCAACGTTTGTTTTTTTAATGGACATTTTTATTTTTTTATTCTTCTATATCTCACTCTTCATCTGCATTGTTGGTTCCATGTTTTTTTCCTCCTTAACTCATCATTTAAACTAATTTTAAGTGAAATCTTATATGATTGTTAATAACTACCATTTTCTACACTACAAAATCAATTTTCTTAATATTTTCATTTTTATTGAATATATTATTTGTTTTAGCTAAAAATATCTTGTAAGAGGTTATGTTTTTAATTCTTAAAAAACTTGTTTCATTGGCTCACGAAATCTTATAAGCACTGATAGATCTTGTAAAAATCTTCCACTGATAAATCAAATGGTACATGGATCAATTTATTGCACCTCAAGGATATTCCTCTAAGAAGATAGAACATGTGTTTTTTATCAATACCGGGAATTCCTAAGAATTCGTTCTTCATGAGTAACGATACTATTGTGAATCTAATTATGGTTCGAGTAACAACTACTTTTATTACCATGAATATTACCATGAATATTAGAAGGAGCCTTTTACTATAAGGTTCTATAGAAGATGTTATGATATAGAAGATGTTATGAAACATTAACATGAATATTAGAAGGAGCCTTTTACTATAAGGTTCTATAGAAGATGTTATGATATAGAAGATGTTATGAAACATTAAGAAAGCCAAAAATATTTTTTGATATTTTTATCTGAGAAGGAAATCTGGTTTGAGAATTTATTTCAATTATTGAGAAATTCCAAAAGTTCTAGGTGGAATGGGGATGGTAATTCTTTCTAATTCCCAAGAAATTTTCACGGATTGAGAAGCTCCACAAAAAAAATGGAAGAGAAATGAAATTTCTTACTAATACTACCAAAAGAAAAAATCGAATTAAATACTTATAATAATTTAAACAAAGGATGTATAATAATCGAATGTGCATTACGAAGGTATACATACCCTACCTCCTCTGGATTTGAACTTGTGACCTCTTAAGAGGAAACACATGTTCTTAACCATTAGGTCCACTTCTTCACATATGTATTATATATATTAGATAACTTTTTTTTGTTTCAAAATAATTTTTTAAAAAATTCTTTTAGTTAATAATTCATCATAAAAGTAAGTAAAGATAAAAAAAAACAAATATTATAGTAGAAATTTTTTCTAAATAAAACTGTATGAGAGGTTTTGAAACTATAAGCATTATTTCATGTTAGCAACTCAAAAAAGCATTATTTCCTGTTAGCAACTCAAGAAAACAGAGACCCATGTTCTTCTCATAAGGAACCTTTGTTGGGGATATGTGAAATCATTCATTAGGGCACTTTTCCTACTTTATCTATGCTAGCATCCTTCCTTAGTAGATCAAGGTTTAAGGCTTTCATTATAGGGTGACAGGTAACCATATAGTGGCCACCTAATTGTAAAGAATTAACTATGAGCAGCCAAGTAAGGCATCCGTTATAAGTACACCGCTACTTACAGCTTTATAGTGAGATCTGGGCATGGAACTGAATCTGCTCGCTATGGAGATGGATCCACGGCCCCTAGCTACTGGATCTTTTGCTGGTGAGAATAATGGCATTTCCATCACCCTTAACATCACAAAAAACATTCTTCACGGAGCAACCTGCACCCTATAGAAGTTGCCACTCCTCTGTCTCCATATATGAAGTTGTCTGCTGATTTAGATTCAGATTTGGTAGATCATTCTTCTTCTTTGTATGGGCAGTGGATTTATTCCATGGTGTATCTTGTGAATACTAGGTCTCACATATGCTTTGCAGTTAATAATTTGAATTAGATAGGAAATAATGCCGGAAACTCACCAATACTTCCTCACATTCATGAATGGTAAGAGTGTTAAACTGCAACCTCAGAAACACAAAGCTTTAACTGGTAACTTCTCTGTACGGCATGTCTCACCAATTATACTATTCCATGGGCTTATCTGTTTCTATACATACTTCGTCTCATACTCTACATCCATATACTTCACATCATAAAAATACATTGACTTGTTAATATTTGAAAGAAGAAAAACACAACATTTACCAGTCTCAAAAACTTTATTATCATGTAATTTTCCGTTGTGGCTTAATGGTTAGTGGCTGAGATGCATAGCTATTCGTTATTTCTCTCCAGAACAAGAATGAAATGCATAAGTTCCTTATTTCTCTCCAGAACAGGAATGAAATGCATAAGTTCCTTGTGCAATAGATAAAGTAGAAAAACATCATCTCCATCGTGATTGATGCAAAAGCAATACTAAATAGACCCTGACCCTGGTTCAAGTGTATACAGTAATATCGCTTGAGTGTGGAAGAATCCTTCATACAAATCACCACCTGAAAACAATTTGAATAAAATGCAACAAAAATATAAATACTGGATCTACCAGCAAATGTGGTATATCCATTTCACTCTACATATATATGCAGTTTTCAAATCAAAACACACTTTTTATTCCATGGAAATGTTCCCAAGAAACTTCATTTCTTGTTAAAACCTGCGAGCAAATTTTTGAAAATGATACTGATATCTCAACAGAGGATTCAATAATTGGTGACCAGCAGACTCAAGGATCAGGGTAAAGAACTCTTCCTCACCGACCTCGTCATTTTCTGCAGTAGCATGGTCCTCGCCTTGCGTATGTCTCGGCTGCATTGATCAACGCTATCTGCGAGATCTTGGATTGCCTTCATAAAACTCTCCTGTTTTTCTTTGATTACTTCGATTCGAAGTCGAAGGGCATCTTCTTCCCTTGAATAGAAATCAATGTCCGTGAGAATGGAATCAATGTTGTGCTCCAGGTTGTCTACCAGAACCCTAATGCTATCCAGATCATGGATAACAATAATAGTCCCAACTTCCATTGCAGTGACGGTCTCGCGCTGGTCTTTGATGGCGTCTTCGTATTTTTTCCAGTACGAATCAATCCATTTGCCCGTGGAAACGATTGGAACCACGGCCGCTATAGCAGCTGCAATTGGAGGTGCAAAAATGGCCGCAGCAACGACAGAACATATCAAAACCGCGGCAAAGGTCGCCACGAATATGATACTAGAAACCTTTCTCCATGCCCTAATTCGCCTCAGTTTTTTGTACATCGTTTTCTTCTGCCGCTGAAGCTTCATTAGCATCTGTGTGTGCCTTCTGCGAATTGAATCGAAATGCTTAACAAAATCTTCGGAGAACGGGTTACCCGCAGTCTTAAAATGATTAAATTCTTCAAGCATTTTCTTACACTGAGCCTCCAATGGCGGTCCTTCCAGTGGAATTTGTTTAAGGGCGTTTTGAATAATCAACTGGTTATTCCTAGCCTTTTTGAGAGASTTCTCCAGCTCAGTACAGAAGTCCAGGGTTTGTAAACTATTTTCGAAATACTCTTCCACTAGTTTAAACAAAAGAGGGTTGTTCCATATGTCTTCCTCGCATTCCCATAAGACCTTAATGACCTCCTTGTCCATTTCCAGTAAGCAATCTATTATTTCTCTCAGGCTTTCTAATGACACAGAGCGTACCTCAAAGCCATTGGCCAGAGCATGAATAGTGTGACCAGTTTGCGTTTGGAGCACCTCGTCGAATTTCTTGACATCTGGGTCGACTTTACATGTTTTCTCGTAGGCTCTCACAGAATATTTCATCTTCGACTTTAAATCCACCTGTGCTTCCGACTGATTTCCTGGTGTTTTGCTCATTTGGCTCCCCATCTCCTCTCAAAAATACACACAGTATGCCAACTTGCTCAACTCGCTCTAATAGCTGAAGATTACAGAAACAAACAATACTCCTGGCGATGCCGTGAATCCTTAAGACACTGTGATGCAATGACTTTCTAATCAAGTAATCTAAAAACATGAGGCAAAACTTATAATAATAATAATAAAATTTTACTATGGAAAACCTTCAGGAAAACTTAAATGGGGGAGAATGTAAATAGAAAATTGACTTTTTTTAATTAAATAGATATAAAAACATGAGGAAAAATATAATAACTAGCCTGGATTTATTATGGATTTATCAAGCCGTGAAAGAGATCAAATCTCTCAAGGTGCAAACCATTTTTAGAGTGCAAAAATTAAGAAAATGTTTAAATAAAAACATAAATTACATGTACATTGTAAGCAATTGTTTAGTTCCTTGTGGGCTTCTTGACTTCTCCTCATACAACTTCACCCTCCACACAAAGTGCATGTATATTTTGGTTGGATAATTGATATTCTTTGTGATGTGTGTGTAATGGAACCCACTTATCTGTGATTGTTCAAAGTGTAATTGAGTCGACTTGTATTTTTATTTTATTTTTTAATGTAACGTGATAACATCCCCTCCATACTGGATTGTAGAGCATCTCTCGATGCAATAACAAAATTTTACTATGGAAAACCTATGGGGGTCGAGGGAGATACTAGATAAAACTTAATAAGAGAGTGAGGGTGGGAGTATATATTGGTCCCTAGTATCCACCCTAACTAGTATTTTCCCCCACCCCCACTCTCTTATTGAGTTTTCTCAGTATCACCCCCCACCCTGAGTCTCTTATTGAGTTTTCTCAGTATCACCCCCCACCCTCGTATAAGGGGAGGGGGTGGAGGAAGACATTGAGGAAAAATTAATACCTCCATCCTAGGAGAGGGTGGGCGAAGACACGAGGGAAAGTGTAACACCCCACCTTCATAAGGAGGGTGGGGATGGGAGGAGATATTAGGGAAAGTTTAATAATACCCCCACCCTCATGCATAATGAGGGTGGTGGTGGGAGGAGATGCTAGAGAAAGCTTAATAATACCCCCACCCTAATAATGAGGATGGGAGCTAGGGGGAGATACCGGGGTAATCTTAATAACCTTTCCCTAGATAATGAGGGTGGGGGGTCGGCAAAGAAAACGGGAAAAACTTAATAACCTTTCCCTGGATAATGAGGGTGGGAGGTCGGTAAAGACACCAGGGAAAACTTAATAACATTTTCCCAATATCTCCTTCCATGCCGATCCTCATTATTAAGCTTTCTTGAGTATCTCCCCCGACCCCCACCCTTAATAAATTTCATTGTGTCTTCCCCACCTCCACTCTCATTATGGGGGGAGATGAGGGTGGGGAAAGCTTATTAAAAAGATAAATGAACTTTCCCCGATATCTCACCCCACTCCCACCCTCATCTTTAATCTTTCCACAGTATCTCCCTTTACCCCCACCCTCATATATTAAGCTTATTAAGTGTTGGTTTTTCATTATCTATTATTTTCTCTTGGTCTTGAGGATTCCTTCTGGGATATTCTAATTGATCATAACAGATTGACCCTGTTTCGGAACTAAGAATCTTCCCAACAAAATCCCTTAAAACTATCGGCCCCTTTGGTAAACCAGAAGGCAACACGGTACACAAAGTGTGTTGGACACACCTACCACACTTAGAGGGGGAGGGGTGAATGAGTGTGGGGATATTTTCACAAATCTTCCCTCTTTCACAAAACTTCTTAGTTAACATTCAACATTTATTCATTACCCTTTCATGTCATTTATAACCAGTTAGATGTGAACATATATCAGCAACATATATCAACAATATATCATCAACAAGTCATCACCACAAGGAACACAAAGAACACAAGATGCATGTACAATTTTTCTTTTTATTATGGACAATAATCCGGGGGTTTATCAGCAACAACTGAATAGAGTACAACTTTACAAGAGCACCAACTCTATTATGCAAGACTTAGCTTACATACTCAACACCAACTGAGATGAGGCAACAATCCTCAACATATATCAATATGTCAACAGGTACGCGACCTGTCAGTAGTGCAACCCGCGTGTGTACGTGCCCTGGCTCACTACAGCCCGTGTATGTATCCGTCCAGTGTATACAACAGCCTGCATATACCTTCTGAGTTGTTAGGGTTTATCCTTCAAGATCAACTCCGATCATCTACAAACAATATATCATTATCTTATGTCTCTGACTATCCAATCTTCCCACCAGCCAGCCATAACACATCAAAGCTCTCCAATAGCTTGTTCATGCTCCACAACAAATCAAAATGAATGTTATCTCAATCATGTATAAACAACTAGTATACCACAACAATCATGTCACCACAGAATCAAAAGAGTATTGCTCACTCCGTCAACCAAATCAATCAAACTGAACCACATCATAGAAGTCATACCTAGAATGCCCTAAGAATTTACAACACATCAAACAATAGTATCCATCAAGACAATAATGTAACCATACCAGTGTCTCAGTGATAGATCTGAGGCCATAGAATGCAGATCTAGAACCTGCCTCATCATCCAAGAGATTGGCACCAGCTCAAACACAAGTCTTCACCATTATATCCATTGTACGCACTATGTCCTCATACAGCCCGCGTATACCTTCAATGTATACACACCCTATACACAAACAATCCGTGTATACCTCGGAATCTAGGGTTTCTGAAGCTCCGAGAATTTTTTTGTCAAGATCTTCGACATTGCCGAAACTTTGATGCATCAATGAGATCCTCCTCATGCTCTCTTTCTCAAAATAGATCTTCAATAATGCTCAAGAGATCCATACCAAAGATGCTTTCACAAGAATCTTTCATCAATACTCCACAAGATAATCTCACAAGAAGCTCTCCATTGATCCACCAAAAGGATGATTATGCAAGAGACCATAGCCATCTTATTTATACTTTTATCCTCTAGGTCACTTAACCCATTTCTAGGTCACTTAACCTATTTTCCCTATTTTAGGGTCAACCACTTTCCATAAACATAAAGTTTTCCAATACTTTATCATTTAAATAATCTTTCTTGATTTTGTCACTTTTCTTTATTATTTAAATAATCCATCTTGACTTTGTCACTTTACTTTATCATT
>SNQJ01S0041986.1:72024-88701 GCA_010110895.2 Picea sitchensis
TATTGATGTAGAGCATGCCTTGTCTACATATTTGACATCAATAATTGGTAATTTTTGTTGAAATCAATGTTGGTATTGCCATCAATGCCAAAGGGGGAGATTGTTGGATCATGTTGTCATTGATGCCAATGGTTTGATTGATTGATGTCAAGTGATTGATGTCAAGTGATTGATTGATGATTGATGTAATGTATAGGTATTTTCCTTGATGAGAATGATAGATGTCAAGTGGAAACCAATCGATGAAGATGGATCAATGAGTTGTCATTGATACATGATGCATAGTTGATGTATATGATGCAGTGATGGATTGATGCATAGATGAATCATTATAGTCTTATCATGATTGATAAAGTGCACAAATGGATGAATCTCAAAGTGATCCCCTTATGGTGAAAGCCCTCACAGGAAGACGCTTTGTGGTTAAATTGTGGTTGGGAGGACCCATGCTTGTATGTGGAATAATGAGATGAAGATAAATGAATTTGTTGGTGAAACTATCCTAGATGGATAGTGCCTGTCATGCCATTTTTGGTGGTATGTGTAATGTCACATAACTCCTCACGGTTTGAGAGTTATGGCCCTACGAAGTTGAAGGACCCCCATGTGTTGGCTTGAAGCCCCAAATGGTCAAAGAAGTCAAAGTGCCCTAAAAGAAGAAATCATTATTTAAATGATAAATTAAAGTGACAAAGTCAAGATGGATTACTTAAATAATAAATAAAAGTGACAAAATCAAGAAAGATTATTTAAATGATAAAGTATTGGAAAACTTTATATTTATGGAAAGTGGTTGACCCTAAAATAAGGAAAATAGGTTAAGTGACCTAGAAATGAGTTAAGTGACCTAGAGGATAAAAGTATAAATAAGATGGCTATGGTCTCTTGCATAATCATCCTTTTGGTGGATCAATGGAGAGCTTCTTGTGAGATTATCTTGCAGAGTATTGATGGAGAGCGTCTTGTGAGAGCATCTTTGGTATGGATCTCTCGAGTATTATTGAAGATCTATTCTGAGAAAGAGAGCATAAGGAGGATCTCATGGATGCATCAAAGTTTCAGCAATGTCAGAGATCTTGAAGAAAAAATTCTCGGAGCTTCAGAAACCCTAGTTTATGAGGTATACGTGGTTTGTCTGTGTATAGGGTGCGTATACATTGAAGGTATACGTGGGATGTATAAGGATAGTGTGCATACAATGGATAGAATCGTGAAGACTTGTGTTTGAGATGGTGCCAAGCTCTTGGATGACGAGGCAGGTTCCAGATCTGCATTCTATGGCCTCAGATCTATCACTGAGACACTGGTATGGTTACATTATTGTCTTGATGGATACTATTGTTTGATGTGTTGTGAATGATTAGGGAATTATTGGTATGGCTTCTATGATGTGGTTCAATTTGATTGATTTGGTTGACGGAGTGAGCAGTACTCTTTTGATTATGTGGTGACATGATTGTTGTGGTATACTAGTTGTTTATACATGATTGAGATAACATTCATTTTGATTTGTTGTGGAGCATGAACAAGCTATTGGAGAGCTTGGATGTGTTGTGACTGGCCAGTTGGCAGATTAGATAGTCAGAGACAAAAGAGAATGATATATTGTTTGCAGATGATCTGAGTTGATCTTGAAGGATAAACCCTAACAACTCAAAAAGTATATCCAAATTGTTGTATACACTGGACACGTACATACACATGTTGTAGTGAGCCAAGGCGCGTACACACGTGGGTTGCACTACTGGCAGGTCATGTACTTGTTGACAGATTGATATCTGTTGAGGATTGGTGCCTCATCTGAGTTGGTGTTGAGTATGTAAGTTGAGTCTTTCATAATAGAGTTGGTGCTCTTGTAGAGTTGTACTCTATTAAGTTGTTGATGATAAACCCCCGTATTGTTGTCCATAATAAAAAGAAAAATTGTACATACATCTTGTGTTATTTGTGTTCCTTGTGGTGATGACTTGTTGATGATATATTGTTGATACATGTTGCTGATATATGTTCACATCTAACTGGTTATAAATGACAACAAAGGGTAATGAATAAATGTTGAATGCTAACTAAGAAGTTTTGTGCAAGTGGGAAGATTTGTGAAAATATCCCCACACTCATTCACCCCCCCCTCTAAGTTTGGTAGGTGTGTCCAACAATTGGTATCAGAGCCAGGCCTTCACTACAAGCCTTAACAAATTTGAAGGAGATCCATAGAAACACAAATAGATGATGAAGTTCCAATCCTTGATGAGGAAAATTATTCTACTTGGATAATAGAGATGACATTACATTTGGAGACAATGGGAGAAGCGATTTGGAAGGCAACCATTGGTGGATCAGTTTCATTGAAGAACAAGTCAAAGTTTGCAGCTCAAAGGGAAGGAGAGAAGAATGATGCATTGGATCTCAAGACCATTATTAGTGGACTCTCAAGCCCTATCAAAGAGAGCATGGGACAATGCACTTCCGCCAAGGATCTATGGCTAAAGCTAGAGGAAGCATATCAAAGCAAGAAGGAGAAAGAAAATATTGAAGATCACTCCATCAAGATCACTAAAGGTAAAGAATCTCCAAAGGCTCTTGATTGCAATGATTCAAAATGTGATGATGTTGAATTTTTCTCAAGTGAAGAAGATGATCTAGAAATAGTTTGTGTAAAGTTTGATGATAGTTATCCCATGGAAATAATAGAAGAAAATCTATTAGAACTTAAAAAGGAAATTGAAGAGGGTTTATATAGATATAGAAGTGATAATTTTTATTCACACTAAAACTATCTTTCGGATAACACTAAGAAGTTTCTTAGGAGGAGTCAAAGATACATCTTGAAGTTAAAGGGAATACTCAAAGAACAAGAAGAGAGTTCTAAGACTAAATTAGAAGAAAAGAAAGAAGAGATCCCAAGACTAAAGAATGAAAAAGAAGATATGAAGGTAGAGGATGAGTTTAGCAAAAGTTTTGAAACTATTGTCCATCTCAAGATCCAAATTGAAGAAGCCAAAAGGGTAGAAGAACTTTTGAAGAATCAAATTAATGAAAAAGAAGAGTCATGTTGTAAGTTAGAAGCGAGTTTTTGAAGAATCAAATTAATGAAAAATAAGAGTCATGTTGTAAGTTAGAAGCCAAAATTGTTGACCTTAGAAAGAAGGTAGAGAAGTCAAACACATTCTTGAATAGCTCAAGAATCTTGGATGAGATATTGGAAAGTCAAAGATCACCATGTGATGAATCAGGTCTTGGATACAAAGGAGAAGATACACATGCTGAAGCAAGCACCTCAAAGAAGCATGAGGTAAGTCCATCAAAGAAGGAAGACAATGTTGCAAACCAACCATCTACACAAGGAAAAGAAAATCTCAAAAGAACAAAGTAAGCAAGACATCAAGAAGCTACTTTTGGGACACCAAAGAAAATGTATGAAAGTATATTTCATGGGCATTGTTATTCATGTAATGGATATGGTCACAAAGCTTTTGAATGTAGATCTTATGAAAGGAGATATAATGGAAGATTCTATATGAGGTGTTGGAGATGTGATCAAGTAAGACATATTGTTGTTCACTGTAACACCATGAGATGCTATAGCTGTAGTGGATTTGGCCACAAATCCCATGAGTGCTGGAACACAAGAAGAAAGTCCATGATGAGGACTTTACATAGCATGGCTAGAAGAAGGAATGAGGTAAGAAAGGGAGACATCTTTGAAAAGATGGATGCTCAGAGCTCAAGTTTGGAGGAGAAGGGACACCTACAGAAGTGGGTGAAGAAGACAGAGCAACTAGAATAGAATGAAAGACTGAAGGGAAACTCAAGTAAGTCATCTACTGAGGTATACGCGGGTGACAGTGGTATTAGTCGTGTACATACACAAGTTGACCTTGTATAGGTCGTGTACATACGTGAGTTGTATTTGCAGCAGGTCACGTATATGTGAAAAAGCCTTGGGAAAAAGGAAATGCACATGGATTGCAACTTGATGTGATGGTATAACTCTGTGTTCCAGGGTCTGACATTGTTTATTGTAGGTTCTGACACTGTTTTCTGTAGGTTTTCATGGTTCTATGTTAGATCATGTAAGGTGACGATGTAAAATATATCTTGGGTACATGGAACTAACCCATGAGTATGGATTGATGTTGATCAAATGATCATCTATTGGATTATATAAAATAAAATGTTGGGTTACATGGCTAGTACTTTTTGAAGTTTCATTGATATATCTTATGATGTATTATTAGAAGCATATGTTGGATATCATGGTGCATACATTTGGCATATGGATGGACTACATATTGAGACATGTAGTTGGTGAGTTGATGAGATTATCATGTTGTACATCATTGGGGAGTCATATCTTGTTGATGCATGGTTGATATTCTTGCTTGGTGCAAGTGATGATGCTTGTTGATACTACATCGTTGGTATTACTTGATTAGCACAAAAAAATGGTATTTGTTTGATACATGGTTATGGTACTTGGTTCATGATGGAGACATATCATGAGTGATATGACACATGGTGTGCCTATTGGTGGATGCACATGGTTGACATATTGGTGGATGCACATGTTGGCATGTTGATATTTTACTCATGATTCTCTATCTTTGACATATCTTTTGTTTCATGATGGTTGGTATGCCATGAGTTTGATGCATAAACAGGTCCAAGGATCATTATATGATAGCATATTGTTGATCTTGCAGAGAAGATAGGGGGAGACATACCCATAGGGAGAGTCATTCTTCTTCCCATGATTCTAGGAGGAGATATTTATCAGATGCATACCTAAAAAAAATCCCTATATTTGAAGAAAGAGCACAGAGGCATAATTCCAGGAGGAGTGATGGTCACAGGGGGAGTATGTTTGATGTGTCTTCAACATTACATCAGAGTGATATTCCTTGTTCAAAAGGGGAGAGATTATTCAACGACAACAAGACAGGGGGAGCAACCCCAAGAGGAGAATGGCCCTTTGCCATTGATGTCAAAGGGGAAGAGATAGTCACATTGATGTGATTATTGATTGTGAGAGATAGTCACATTGACTATTGCTGATATGATTGATGTTTACTAATAGGGAGAGATAGTCATATTGATATGATTGATGACTATTGATGTAGAGCATGCCTTGTCTACATATTTGACATCAATAATTGGTAATTGTTGTTGACATCAATGTTGGTATTGCCATCAATGTCAAAGGGGGAGATTGTTGGATCATGTTGTCATTGATGCCAATGGTTGGATTGATTGATGTCAAGTGATTGATTGATGATTGATGTAATGTATATGTATTGTCCTTGATGAGAATGATAGATGTCAAGTGGAAACCAATCAATGAAGATGGATCAATGAGTTGTCATTGATATGATGAAGATGGATCAATGAGTTGGCATTGATACATGATGCATAGTTGATGTATATGATGCAGTGGTGGGCTGATGCATAGATGAATCATTATAGTCTTATCATGATTGATAAAGTGCACAAATGGATGAACTCCAAAGTGGTCCCCTTATGGTGAAAATCCTCACATGAAGACGCTTTGTGGTTGAGTTGTGGTTGGGAGGACCCATGCTTGTATGTGGAATAATGAGATGAAGATCAATGAAGTTGTTGGTGAAACTATCCTAGATGGATAGTTCTTGTCATGCCATTTCCGATGGTATGTGGAATGTCACGTAACTCCTCACGGTTTGAGAGTTATGGCCCTACGAAGTTGAAGGACCCCCATGTGTTGGCTTGAAACCCCAAATGGTCAAAGAAGTCAAAGTGCCCTAAAAGAAGAAATCATTATTTAAATGATAAAGTAAAGTGACAAAGTCAAGATGGATTATTTAAATAATAAAGAAAAGTGACAAAATCAAGAAAGATTATTTAAATGATAAAGTATTGGAAAACTTTATGTTTATGGAAAGTGGTTGACCCTAAAATAGGGAAAATAGGTTAAGTGACCTAGAAATGGGTTAAGTGACCTAGAGGATAAAAGTATAAATAAGATGGCTATGGTCTCTTGCATAATCATCCTTTTGGTGGATCAATGGAGAGCTTCTTGTGAGATTATCTTGTGGAGTATTGATGAAAGATTCTTGTGAAAGCATCTTTGGTATGGATCTCTTGAGCATTATTGAAGATCTATTTTGAGAAAGAGAGCATGAGGAGGATCTCATTGATGCATCAAAGTTTCGGCAATGTCGAAGATCTTGACAAAAAAATTCTCGGAGCTTCAGAAACCCTAGATTCCGAGGTATACACGGATTGTTTGTGTATAGGGTGTGTATACATTGAAGGTATACGCGGGCTGTATGAGGACATAGTGCGTACAATGGATATAATGGTGAAGACTTGTGTTTGAGCTGGTGCCAATCTCTTGGATGATGAGGCAGGTTCTAGATCTGCATTCTATGGCCTCAGATCTATCACTGAGACACTGGTATGGTTACATTATTGTCTTGATGGATACTATTGTTTGATGTGTTGTAAATTCTTAGGGCATTCTAGGTATGACTTCTATGATGTGGTTCAGTTTGATTGATTTGGTTGACGGAGTGAGCAATACTCTTTTGATTCTGTGGTGACATGATTGTTGTGGTATACTAGTTGTTTATACATGATTGAGATAACATTCATTTTGATTTGTTGTGGAGCATGAACAAGCTATTGGAGAGCTTTGATGTGTTATGGCTGGCTGGTGGGAAGATTGGATAGTCAGAGACATAAGATAATGATATATTGTTTGTAGATGATCGGAGTTGATCTTGAAGGATAAACCCTAACAACTCAGAAGGTATATGCAGGCTGTTGTATACACTGGACGGATACATACACGGGCTGTAGTGAGCCAGGGCACGTACACACGCGGGTTGCACTACTGACAGGTCGCGTACCTGTTGACATATTGATATATGTTGAGGATTGTTGCCTCATCTCAGTTGGTGTTGAGTATGTAAGCTAAGTCTTGCATAATAGAGTTGGTGCTCTTGTAAAGTTGTACTCTATTCAGTTGTTGCTGATAAACCCCCGGATTATTGTCCATAATAAAAAGAAAAATTGTACATGCATCTTGTGTTCTTTGTGTTCCTTGTGGTGATGACTTGTTGATGATATATTGTTGATATATGTTGCTGATATATGTTCACATCTAACTGGTTATAAATGACATGAAAGGGTAATGAATAAATGTTGAATGTTAACTAAGAAGTTTTGTGAAAGAGGGAAGATTTGTGAAAATATCCCCACACTCATTCACCCCTCCCCCTCTAAGTGTGGTAGGTGTGTCCAACACACTTTGTGTACCGTGTTGCCTTCTGGTTTACCAAAGGGGCCGATAGTTTTAAGGGATTTTGTTGGGAAGATTCTTAGTTCCGAAACAGGGTCAATCTGTTATGATCAATTAGAATATCCCAGAAGGAATCCTCAAGACCAAGAGAAAATAATAGATAATGAAAAACCAACACTTAATAAGCTTAATATATGAGGGTGGGGGTAAAGGGAGATACTGTGGAAAGATTAAAGATGAGGGTGGGAGTGGGGTGAGATATCGGGGAAAGTTCATTTATCTTTTTAATAAGCTTTCCCCACCCTCATCTCCCCCCATAATGAGAGTGGAGGTGGGGAAGACACAATGAAATTTATTAAGGGTGGGGGTCGGGGGAGATACTCAAGAAAGCTTAATAATGAGGATCGGCATGGAAGGAGATATTGGGAAAATGTTATTAAGTTTTCCCTGGTGTCTTTACCGACCTCCCACCCTCATTATCCAGGGAAAGGTTATTAAGTTTTTCCCGTTTTCTTTGCCGACCCCCCACCCTCATTATCTAGGGAAAGGTTATTAAGATTACCCCGGTATCTCCCCCTAGCTCCCATCCTCATTATTAGGGTGGGGGTATTATTAAGCTTTCTCTAGCATCTCCTCCCACCACCACCCTCATTATGCATGAGGGTGGGGGTATTATTAAACTTTCCCTAATATCTCCTCCCATCCCCACCCTCCTTATGAAGGTGGGGTGTTACACTTTCCCTCGTGTCTTCGCCCACCCTCTCCTAGGATGGAGGTATTAATTTTTCCTCAATGTCTTCCTCCACCCCCTCCCCTTATACGAGGGTGGGGGGTGATACTGAGAAAACTCAATAAGAGACTCAGGGTGGGGGGTGATACTGAGAAAACTCAATAAGAGAGTGGGGGTGGGGGAAAATACTAGTTAGGGTGGATACTAGGGACCAATATATACTCCCACCCTCACTCTCTTATTAAGTTTTATCTAGTATCTCCCTCGACCCCCATAGGTTTTCCATAGTAAAATTTTGTTATTGCATCGAGAGATGCTCTACAATCCAGTATGGAGGGGATGTTATCACGTTACATTAAAAAATAAAATAAAAATACAAGTCGACTCAATTACACTTTGAACAATCACAGATAAGTGGGTTCCATTACACACACATCACAAAGAATATCAATTATCCAACCAAAATATACATGCACTTTGTGTGGAGGGTGAAGTTGTATGAGGAGAAGTCAAGAAGCCCACAAGGAACTAAACAATTGCTTACAATGTACATGTAATTTATGTTTTTATTTAAACATTTTCTTAATTTTTGCACTCTAAAAATGGTTTGCACCTTGAGAGATTTGATCTCTTTCACGGCTTGATAAATCCATAATAAATCCAGGCTAGTTATTATATTTTTCCTCATGTTTTTATATCTATTTAATTAAAAAAAGTCAATTTTCTATTTACATTCTCCCCCATTTAAGTTTTCCTGAAGGTTTTCCATAGTAAAATTTTATTATTATTATTATAAGTTTTGCCTCATGTTTTTAGATTACTTGATTAGAAAGTCATTGCATCACAGTGTCTTAAGGATTCACGGCATCGCCAGGAGTATTGTTTGTTTCTGTAATCTTCAGCTATTAGAGCGAGTTGAGCAAGTTGGCATACTGTGTGTATTTTTGAGAGGAGATGGGGAGCCAAATGAGCAAAACACCAGGAAATCAGTCGGAAGCACAGGTGGATTTAAAGTCGAAGATGAAATATTCTGTGAGAGCCTACGAGAAAACATGTAAAGTCGACCCAGATGTCAAGAAATTCGACGAGGTGCTCCAAACGCAAACTGGTCACACTATTCATGCTCTGGCCAATGGCTTTGAGGTACGCTCTGTGTCATTAGAAAGCCTGAGAGAAATAATAGATTGCTTACTGGAAATGGACAAGGAGGTCATTAAGGTCTTATGGGAATGCGAGGAAGACATATGGAACAACCCTCTTTTGTTTAAACTAGTGGAAGAGTATTTCGAAAATAGTTTACAAACCCTGGACTTCTGTACTGAGCTGGAGAACTCTCTCAAAAAGGCTAGGAATAACCAGTTGATTATTCAAAACGCCCTTAAACAAATTCCACTGGAAGGACCGCCATTGGAGGCTCAGTGTAAGAAAATGCTTGAAGAATTTAATCATTTTAAGACTGCGGGTAACCCGTTCTCCGAAGATTTTGTTAAGCATTTCGATTCAATTCGCAGAAGGCACACACAGATGCTAATGAAGCTTCAGCGGCAGAAGAAAACGATGTACAAAAAACTGAGGCGAATTAGGGCATGGAGAAAGGTTTCTAGTATCATATTCGTGGCGACCTTTGCCGCGGTTTTGATATGTTCTGTCGTTGCTGCGGCCATTTTTGCACCTCCAATTGCAGCTGCTATAGCGGCCGTGGTTCCAATCGTTTCCACGGGCAAATGGATTGATTCGTACTGGAAAAAATACGAAGACGCCATCAAAGACCAGCGCGAGACCGTCACTGCAATGGAAGTTGGGACTATTATTGTTATCCATGATCTGGATAGCATTAGGGTTCTGGTAGACAACCTGGAGCACAACATTGATTCCATTCTCACGGACATTGATTTCTATTCAAGGGAAGAAGATGCCCTTCGACTTCGAATCGAAGTAATCAAAGAAAAACAGGAGAGTTTTATGAAGGCAATCCAAGATCTCGCAGATAGCGTTGATCAATGCAGCCGAGACATACGCAAGGCGAGGACCATGCTACTGCAGAAAATGACGAGGTCGGTGAGGAAGAGTTCTTTACCCTGATCCTTGAGTCTGCTGGTCACCAATTATTGAATCCTCTGTTGAGATATCAGTATCATTTTCAAAAATTTGCTCGCAGGTTTTAACAAGAAATGAAGTTTCTTGGGAACATTTCCATGGAATAAAAAGTGTGTTTTGATTTGAAAACTGCATATATATGTAGAGTGAAATGGATATACCACATTTGCTGGTAGATCCAGTATTTATATTTTTGTTGCATTTTATTCAAATTGTTTTCAGGTGGTGATTTGTATGAAGGATTCTTCCACACTCAAGCGATATTACTGTATACACTTGAACCAGGGTCAGGGTCTATTTAGTATTGCTTTTGCATCAATCACGATGGAGATGATGTTTTTCTACTTTATCTATTGCACAAGGAACTTATGCATTTCATTCCTGTTCTGGAGAGAAATAAGGAACTTATGCATTTCATTCTTGTTCTGGAGAGAAATAACGAATAGCTATGCATCTCAGCCACTAACCATTAAGCCACAACGGAAAATTACATGATAATAAAGTTTTTGAGACTGGTAAATGTTGTGTTTTTCTTCTTTCAAATATTAACAAGTCAATGTATTTTTATGATGTGAAGTATATGGATGTAGAGTATGAGACGAAGTATGTATAGAAACAGATAAGCCCATGGAATAGTATAATTGGTGAGACATGCCGTACAGAGAAGTTACCAGTTAAAGCTTTGTGTTTCTGAGGTTGCAGTTTAACACTCTTACCATTCATGAATGTGAGGAAGTATTGGTGAGTTTCCGGCATTATTTCCTATCTAATTCAAATTATTAACTGCAAAGCATATGTGAGACCTAGTATTCACAAGATACACCATGGAATAAATCCACTGCCCATACAAAGAAGAAGAATGATCTACCAAATCTGAATCTAAATCAGCAGACAACTTCATATATGGAGACAGAGGAGTGGCAACTTCTATAGGGTGCAGGTTGCTCCGTGAAGAATGTTTTTTGTGATGTTAAGGGTGATGGAAATGCCATTATTCTCACCAGCAAAAGATCCAGTAGCTAGGGGCCGTGGATCCATCTCCATAGCGAGCAGATTCAGTTCCATGCCCAGATCTCACTATAAAGCTGTAAGTAGCGGTGTACTTATAACGGATGCCTTACTTGGCTGCTCATAGTTAATTCTTTACAATTAGGTGGCCACTATATGGTTACCTGTCACCCTATAATGAAAGCCTTAAACCTTGATCTACTAAGGAAGGATGCTAGCATAGATAAAGTAGGAAAAGTGCCCTAATGAATGATTTCACATATCCCCAACAAAGGTTCCTTATGAGAAGAACATGGGTCTCTGTTTTCTTGAGTTGCTAACAGGAAATAATGCTTTTTTGAGTTGCTAACATGAAATAATGCTTATAGTTTCAAAACCTCTCATACAGTTTTATTTAGAAAAAATTTCTACTATAATATTTGTTTTTTTTTATCTTTACTTACTTTTATGATGAATTATTAACTAAAAGAATTTTTTAAAAAATTATTTTGAAACAAAAAAAAGTTATCTAATATATATAATACATATGTGAAGAAGTGGACCTAATGGTTAAGAACATGTGTTTCCTCTTAAGAGGTCACAAGTTCAAATCCAGAGGAGGTAGGGTATGTATACCTTCGTAATGCACATTCGATTATTATACATCCTTTGTTTAAATTATTATAAGTATTTAATTCGATTTTTTCTTTTGGTAGTATTAGTAAGAAATTTCATTTCTCTTCCATTTTTTTTGTGGAGCTTCTCAATCCGTGAAAATTTCTTGGGAATTAGAAAGAATTACCATCCCCATTCCACCTAGAACTTTTGGAATTTCTCAATAATTGAAATAAATTCTCAAACCAGATTTCCTTCTCAGATAAAAATATCAAAAAATATTTTTGGCTTTCTTAATGTTTCATAACATCTTCTATATCATAACATCTTCTATAGAACCTTATAGTAAAAGGCTCCTTCTAATATTCATGTTAATGTTTCATAACATCTTCTATATCATAACATCTTCTATAGAACCTTATAGTAAAAGGCTCCTTCTAATATTCATGGTAATATTCATGGTAATAAAAGTAGTTGTTACTCGAACCATAATTAGATTCACAATAGTATCGTTACTCATGAAGAACGAATTCTTAGGAATTCCCGGTATTGATAAAAAACACATGTTCTATCTTCTTAGAGGAATATCCTTGAGGTGCAATAAATTGATCCATGTACCATTTGATTTATCAGTGGAAGATTTTTACAAGATCTATCAGTGCTTATAAGATTTCGTGAGCCAATGAAACAAGTTTTTTAAGAATTAAAAACATAACCTCTTACAAGATATTTTTAGCTAAAACAAATAATATATTCAATAAAAATGAAAATATTAAGAAAATTGATTTTGTAGTGTAGAAAATGGTAGTTATTAACAATCATATAAGATTTCACTTAAAATTAGTTTAAATGATGAGTTAAGGAGGAAAAAAACATGGAACCAACAATGCAGATGAAGAGTGAGATATAGAAGAATAAAAAAATAAAAATGTCCATTAAAAAAACAAACGTTGAAAAGTCATATACAAGAATGTTACATGAAGGAAAAATGGATAAACCATGCCAAAAGACAACAACAATACTACATAAATAGTGTGACCTAGTATGAGTAGATCAAAGTGAAAAACCATTTAAACTTAATATCAAGTTGTGTCAAAAACAACCTAATAGCATGATTAGAAACCAACAAGTACACAAATTGAAATGTGAAACATGATAATGGGAACAATCAAAGAAATTTGGGAGGAATAGATATGGCAAATATGTTGAGAAGTTGAAATTAAATAACACCTTTTTCTTAAATTGTGCAATATACTTACAAACTAAAGATAAATAATAAGAATCACTATTTCAAAAAAATCTAATAAGAAATGCAACAAGCTTGGCTGAGAAAATGATACAAATAAGTAAGAGATGATTGTGATTAATTTATTATTTTAATATTTTGAAAATTAACTCATAAAATATAAATTTCATTATTTTAATATACAACCTGAGTGGGCCTAATGGTTAAGAACATGTGTTTCCTCTTAAGAGGTCACAAGTTCAAATCTAGAGGGGGGTAGAGTATGTATACCTCCGTAGACTTAGATTATTATTATTATTATTATCACTACTTTATTTCTCATATCATTTTAAAAATGTAAAGAGTTTTATTATAATTTTAAAAATATAAAGAGTTTTATTATAATTTTAAAAATGTAAAGAGTTTTATTATAATTGTGAAACCAATTTTATAAAAAAACGTCTAATTGTGGATCCAAAGGCGCCATATCAACAGAATCACACGGTTGGAAAATGAGTAGGGTCACTCCATTTTGTGTCATGCAAGCATAGAACATGAGCTCATTAATTATTGCAAGTCCCTTCTCATTGAGCCTAGCCTAGATCGCACTACTGCTATAGGCAAAATAACCAGGCACATCCCAAATATTATCAATGCATATCAAAATGAAACTCTTCTCTGTCAGATTTCTATTGAATAGGTAGATCAAGCAGTCAAAGAGATGCCCATTGGTAAAGCTCCTAGCCTAGACGAATTTACCACAAACTTCTTCCACTATTGTTGGTCAATGGTTCGGGAAGACGCTTGGCTTCTTGTGGAAGACGCATGTCGCTCCCAAAACATCCTCCCTGCTCTCAATGCCACTTTCCTTACTCTCATTCCCAAGGAGGAACAAGTTTCTCATCCAAAGTAGTTCAAACCCATCGCCCTTTGCAACGTCATCTACAAAATCATAACTAAGGTAATTTATTTACGCCTCAAGCCTCTCCTACCCTTCATAATTTCAAATGAACAATCTGGCTATGTAGAGGCCCGAGGGAAGACAAATCCTTGATACTGTAATTCTTGCTCATGAAGCATTACACTCACTCAAGTCTTCACGTACTCTGAGCATGATTATCAAACTAGAATTCACAAAATATTTTGATACAGTTAGTTGGAAATACATGAAACACATTCTTCTAGCTTTTGGTTTTCAATCAAAATGGGTGAATTAGATCCTAAAACTCACATCCTCTACTTTCTTCTCCATTCGCATTAATGGGACCCCTTCCAAGACCTTTACCCCTTCTAGAGGAATTAGACAAGGTGATCCTCTGTCACCCTTTTTGTTTGTCATCATGGCAGAAGGTCTTAGTTGCTACATCAAAGACCACATCAATAATGGTAATCTTAAAGGTATCCATCTTTCCGGTATCAACCCACCTCTCTCACATAGTTAGTTCATAGATGATACTATGATGTTGGGTGAAGCTACCGCTAAAGAAGCCACAACCATTCACAACATCCTCTCATACTTCAGTGCGACTTCGAGCATCTCTGTCAACTCAGCCAAATCCCAAATGTTTTTCTTCAACAGTCCAAAAGCGATTCAGAACCACCTATCCAACATCCTCGGTTTTCCTAGGAGCTCCCTTCCATACAAGTATCTTGGTGTTCCCTTAACAACTCCCTTCACATAAGCTCTTGGGAACCTCTCCTTGACTCCTTAAAACGTTGTCTTAGTTCCTAGACCTTTCAATCTTTAAACTTTCTTGGTCAACTCATCCTCTTGAAATCAGTTCTATAGGCCATTCCTATCTATCTCTTCTCTGCTTTTGCCGCCCCAAAATTCATCCTTAACTCCGTCATGTCCATCCAAAGGAAATTTCTTTGGCAAGGAAATAAGGAAGGTAAAAAATGGGCATTAGTGAAATGGGATGATCGATGCAATCCCAAACACCCTGAAGGCCTTGGTCTACGATATCCCTACACTCTTAACCAAGTAATGGGAGCGAAGGTATGGTGGAGATGGCTCACACATCCTTCAGAACTATGGGTAAAACTTTGGAGATATAAATATGCACCTGGACAACAAAAAAGAGAAGAGCTTTGTAACCAGTGGAACAATAAAAATTTGAATAGAAATATGTCAAGGGAGGTTGATCCAGTCAAAGCATGTGAGCAATCTGAGTCATACAAAGATCAACCATAGTTAGCAACAGAAGCAGTCGCAGCGAAACCTGACAAATACAACAATGCACAATTGAACTTCCATCAACCAGTTGACGAACCAGAAAGTATGTACTGCAAATAATCTAGACCAACTTTACGTACATCTCCCGCACCAGAAACCAACCAAGGATAAGATAATTTCTCCAACAAAGGATAAATATCGACGACCAATCAAAAATATTATGGTACAGAACAAAAAACCTGGGAAACCTACAAGATGCATTGATTTTTGAGTTGAACGAAATGAAGTCGACAATATAATTATCCAAATCAAGGACCTCATTGACTCGACCCCCTACCACATCTAATATCGAGAGAAGAAATTAACTATAGTCTCGAAGTGACGCAACCTTTGGAATGACAGTTAGTTGAATATAAAGATCAAAGTTCCCAAACTGAGGATGCATATTCTGTACTCAAGAAGAAACAATTATTCCTTGAGTATCATCCCTTGTCGAATGCAGGAAAAAACTGACCAGAAGATTCGACGGCTCAGTCGAAAGAAGTAGTAACTCAAACACCAAGAAAACCAAGTGTCCCCACCAAGAAATTCAAAATGGGATTCAATCATATCCCCATATACGAAGGAGAAGAAGACCCAAAACGCCATTGGTTTGTATGTGAAAAGTTTTGGGATGCAGCTGATATTATAGACAAGGATAAGAAAATGGTGTAATTCAGAGTTGTGTTGTGTCACCGTGCCTTAACATGGTTCATGAACTACATTGAAAATAAAACTCGTTCAAAGGCAGAAATAAAGAATAGTTTTCTAACATTATTTAAAATCCAGGACACCACACATCTAGCAACTCAAAATTTAAAATAAATCAAGCAAAGACTAGGTGAGTCGGTAAGAGAATAAGACAAAATATTTAAAGAACTCCTAAGTTAAATCATGTCGATGATTAACCATAACCTACTAGTCCAGTGGTATGTAGTTGGGCTACTACCAAGAATCAGATCTTTGTTACGCATATATGATTTAACCAATTGCGAAGACATGTTACAAAAGGCACAACAAGTCGAGTCGAACAATGATAGCCCGTTGACTTCCTCGACGAAGGAAAGACTTGAGGAAAAGATATAACATTTGCAACAAACTATCAAAAATATATCCATCCGACACAATGAAATATGGTGCACTACATGCACCGGGGATGGACACACAAAAGATAATTGTCCCCTAAACGAGCACACACAAACAATAGACGTCCACCGAGTACAAGCCTAGAAATATTGTATCATTTGTGAATGCCTAATTGATCATAATATACAAGATTGCCCACAAAATCTAAAAAACATGAAGTGGTGCCACATTTGTGAAGCTTCCGATCACCCAACTTCAAAATGCCATCTCAATGCTAGAAATTAGAATAATATATGAACAACTTACCACACAGAAACCACCGACCAAGCAAACAACTATGGTCGAAGAGATGATTATTTCTTTAGTCGTGGTCGAGGTCAAGGAGGCCGACATGGATTTGGTGGTCGAGGTCGAGTTCATGGACAACCATATTGTGCTAATTG
>SNQJ01S0041987.1:11181-27459 GCA_010110895.2 Picea sitchensis
TTGATGTTGAGGTGGAATATTTGTAAGTATGTGGACCACTTTTGATGGCAGGCATTCAACAATTTTTCTTGTGTCTGCATGAACTACAGTGGATTATGATCAGTGTGGATGACTGTCTCCTTCCCAAGACTGTAATTTCTCCACTGGCGACAGGCTTGCATAATGGAGTACATTTATTTTTCATAAGTAGGGTACTTACAAACAACATCTGATAGTGTCTCACTATGATAGGCCATGGGGTGGCCATGCTGAGTGAGAACGATGCCCACAACACAGTTTGAAGCATCTGTCTTGATCTCAAAGGGTTGTTGCAGGTATGGTAGTGAAAGTACTGGGGCTGAGAACAAGCGCTGCTTCAAATCATCGAATGCTTGTTGTTAGGACCAACCCCATGCAAATTTTTCCTTACCACAATCTCTGATTATTTGGATGAGGGCCCATGCAATATGGGAGAATCCCAACACGAACTTGTGGTAGAAATTGGCAAGGCCTAAGAATCTCTGAAGCTCAGTGAGTGTAGTTGGGGCTGGCTAGTCACTGATGACTTGGATCTTGGATGGATCCACATGTACACCATGTAGCCCAGGTAATAGACCCTGTCCATGCCGAAGGAGCATTTTCCCAAGTTGGCCTATAGCTTGTACTACCGCAGGGTGTGAAGAACCTGCTGAATACGCTGCAAGTGCTCGGCCCAAGTCTTGCTGTAAATGAGAATGTCATCCAATACGCCACTACAAAAGTATTGGTGAATGGTTGCAGGATATCATCCATCATCCTCATGAAAGTGGCTGGAGAATTTGGCAAACCAAAGGGCATGACCAACCATTCAAAAAGGGCTTTCTTTGACTTGAAGGGAGTCTTCCATACATCTGTCTTTTCTATCGGTACCTGGTGGTAGCCAAACTTCAGATCAATCTTACTGAAGTATTTTTCCGCCATGAGTTGATAAAGGAGGTCGTCGATTCGGTAAATCAGATACCGGTTTCTGACTGTGATTTTAATCAGAGCCTGGTAATCAATGCAGAGTCGCCAGGTTCCATATTTCTTCTGTACCAACATGATTGGGATCCCTCAAGGTGATGAGATGGGATGGATGTGCCCCTTGTGGATAAATTCTTGGATCTGTTGCTTGATCTCCTCATTCTCTAATAAAGAACGACGATAGACTGGCCCATTGGGCAGCGATTCTTCGGGGTTCAAATTGATGGGGTGCTTGACTTGACAGTGTAGAGGTACTCCGGAAGGTGAGGAGAAGATATCTGAGTATTATTCCACGACCTTATCTACTTGCTTTTGCTGTGTGGAGAGGTCGGTCATAGAGACCCTAGATGTGGCTATGATATTTTTCTTATTCTAAGAGAGAATCACGAAGAAGACAAACTTTCCTGTCTGAGATATGACCTTCCTGCATTTCTTAGAAGAGATCAAGGAAATAGCACTAGGTGGGACTGCCTCGGGTATCTTGTACAATTTCCTATTCAAAGTAATAATAACACTACGAGGCCTAGAATCATATACAACATGATGTTTACATAAATAAGGTTGGCCCAAAAGAACATCACAAACTTCAAGAGGATCAACATCACACAATACCTCATCTTTGAAGGGCTTGATTTTGTACGACAGTCGGTACTGTTGGATGATGCAGAGATCACTTCTTTGGTAGAGCCATCCAATGGCATAGGGTTGTGGGTATGGCATTGTCGGCAGGGTCAACCGCCTGATGACCTCTACTGAGATGAGGTTCTTCTGGCTACCGCTATCAATGATGAAGTGCAGCGAGGTGCCTTTTACCCACATCTGTGAATGGAAGAGGCACTCTCCTTCTTCTGGTTTGTCTGGTTCACTAGGCTGGAGCTTGGTGGTAGATATGGTGGCATTGGGTTCGACGTCAATGATATGTCTTCCCCTTTCTAGTTCCGGCTTAGAGTCAGAACTTGCATATGATTCAGAGGCTTTCACTTCGACCACCAGCGACTGCTTTGAGCGATAGTCAACAGTGTTATGCCAAGGGATCTTATGGAAGTCACACCACTTCCCGGTATCTTTCTTTGTGTTTTCATTGTCCTTCTTTTCTTGCGGCTTGGAATGGTTGTCCTGATACTGACCATATTTTATCTATACTTTTTTCTATGGGTTGGGGCCACCCTTTCCTGGATTTTGTTGTGAGGGGTTCCCAGGCCCAAATTGTTGCGTCTTTTGTTTGAGCTTCTACTTAATTTTGATGGCATATCAATAGGTCATGCTCAAGGATGAGATGTCCAGAAATTATATTTCGGTCTAGATGTATCTATGTAGAGCACCGTGATACCTGAGCACCATATGTCATTCTGAATCTTTGATACCCAGCTTGGTGTGCAAGGTATGGAAGATATTTGTGAAATATGACATTGCTCGGTCTCTTTCTTGCCGCAGTGTGGTCCATTTGGTATACAACTCATCATAACTTCCGACAGGGTAGTACTTTTCCTTAATAGCATCCCTGAAGGATTCCCAGGTGGTCATGACTGTAAATAATGAGGGTTTGTTTGTTTCCTTTTGTTCACATAAATTTTCCCACCAATCTTTGACATGGGGAATGGCTTTGATGAGTGCAAAAGTAATCTTTTTTCTATTCGAAAAGTTATGGACAAAAAATTACCCTTCTAGTAGATTCAACCACTTGTATACAACATCTGCGTCTATATGAACTTCAAATATAGGAATACCGAATTTTATTTGTACCTTGAAGGGGGTGGCTCCTCCGCTCGAAGAAGATGCGTCACTTGTTGGTAGCCGCCGAAGGATTTGTGCGAAACTATCCATCATCTCGTTCCTTTGTTGCATGAGGGCTTCCTCAACAAAAGTTTGAAAGGATCTCCTGTCCCATCATCTTTGTTTTCTCCTGCGATGAGAGGTCGCTTGGGCACACGAGAGATTTTGTCCTCAAGATAAATAAGCTTGAGACCCAACTCTTTGTACTCTGACCTCGTTGGGAACATGCATTAAGACGACAAGGAGCAGACCAGTTCGATACCACTTATCCGGATTTTATGAGTAGAACGAAATGACTACATATTATTAACAATTGCTTAACAAAAAATAATAGAGATACAATAAAACCGATTTGCTATTCAATAAGGAAATAAGCCGAAACTGTAAAATGTAGTGGAAACAAGCTTGCTGGAATGGTGGTGGCTTACTTCTGAGAAGAGATGTGACGGTTGTGCTCATTCACAAGAATATGATTACAATGAGGCTCTGAAGTCCTTTTAACAGTAAACAAGAATTCCAAAAACCCTAGACATCCAAAAATCTAACCCTAGGAGATGAAGCGCCAAAAGTCATGTGGGCCCTGTTTGGGTAAGTTAGTACATCAACTTCTCGGGGTCGTAACATTTGCATACGATCTTTGTTTTAGGAGTATGATAGCTTGTTGGAAAGGTATCATCGATGAGATTAATTTTGGGGGAAATAAAAAAGGAATCTACATATTTCTCCCCATTTTCCCAAAAAACATCGTTTAGGGCCTTAAAACGAATTTGAAAGTGAAAAACTGCTAAAAATGGTAAATTACAAATATTGCGAGAAAACTGTTTTGAGCCAGTTGGAAAAGGTGTGTGGCCACCGATATCCACCTGGATCACTGAGTGAATTCCTGATCCTGAAGAACTTGTATGGGATGAAGAATATTAGACACTCATAATCTCTATTTTGTGTCTAGATTGTCCAAATACATTGTTTTGTATACAGTTTCCAAAAACGTTTTTGCTAACATATTGTAATCCAAATTCAAAATTATGGAAGGAGGAGTGTATTGATACTAGAAAATGGATTTTTTCCTTGCAAGTCAAATTTTCCAACAAATGAATTTTGGAAATTCCATCTGGATTCTCTTGAGAAGATTCATTTTTTGGAGAGTCCCTAGTGTTGGAGCAGGACATTTTTGGACTAGTTTGGGAATCGTGTAGGAGAAAACCACGCAACAAGTCAGCTAAGAAGTAACGCACATGAAATAAAGGAAAGCAGTTAGCGCATTTTCAGGGGTCAGGGCGTGAAAGGAGGATTTTAGTTAGGCATTTTGGTCCAATTTTATAACGGGATAAGCTCTAATGAAAATGTATAAGTATGTAAAGGGTTTTTGGGTAGAAGGTAGCTCTTGAGGTAGGGAGAAAATAGTGTAAGAGATTTAGAGTGAGAATGAGTTAAGTGTGCATTGTATGCATGAACGACAAGGGCATTTTTGGGTATAACTGAGATATCATGTATGAGCACAATGCACACCTTTTGTAAGAGATGATATTGGATGATAATATAAGAAGTCTGTCATTGTGGACATAGCCCATATTGGGTAAACCACATTACAATATGGTGTATTTGTGTTATGTTGTGATGTGTTTGTTTACTATTCTGTTTATTGTGTGCACTTAATGTATGTTGGTTAATCTAAATATGTTATTTTCTCTCATGGTTCTGTGCACATGATGAATGGTATAATGAATGAATTGTTAAGTAGAATGGTTAGAATGAATTCCTCCATTCCCTTCATGAATATGGAAACCTAGTTCTTGCAGTCCCCATAGATACCTTAGGTGAGACTTCCCCTATTTGCGAGTGATTCTAAAAGAGCCAACATCTTAAGGGTTTTATTGGTGAATTAATGTTGAACCTTAGGTCTGCCCACTCTATGCCAACAAATGGTTTCATTGTTCGGAGTAGGATCTAGGACTGAGGGGAATGTTGAGGTCGACTAAGGAATAAACTGGATAGTGGCTGGAGGAAAAGGAGAATGAGTTTTCTAGAAGTCATAGTAAGAACCTGAGGATCGGTTCAAAACAATGGTTGCAGAGGTATGTATTCACATATTTACATGAAATTTTCTTTATTGATTTCCCAAATATTTTGATGGAGTGGATACAGAGGTTAATTGAAAAGAATGAAACATTTCACGTTGTGGTCCCAAGGAATTGGACCCTTGATTTTATTTAGCAAGTTAATACCGTAAGCAATAAGATATCATGCACAATTGATTTTTGGTTGGATAGTGTATTGGGGGGGTATATTTATGAGTTTGTTATAGATTGTACCCAGTCATATAGTGCTGTAGAAAGGGAGATCTTTAAAGGTCCGCGTGGAAGACATTTGAAGTCATTTTCTACTTGGCTCAAGATGTTGCTTTGTGATAATGGAGTTGTGAAGATGGAATCTGATTACCCTAGTAGCTAAGTGCCTTCGTTCACATTGGGGGACTGAGGGTGTTAGGATCCGATCCTAACCCCTCTCCATGGGTCATTAGTTAGTAGGATATGTTTTCTATTTAATAAAGGTTGGAATTAGTTAATAAGGCCTAATAAATAAAGAAGAATAAGTCAATGTAAGAAGATCTAATAGAATCTTTCGCTTCTAGAAAGATCTTCCTCTAGAAGTTTCCTTAGAAGGTATAATTAGTATAAATAAGAGTAGGAGGCATTGGATATTTTTTCTTGGATATTATTGTAATAGATCTCTTCTCTGTTGGAGGTTTCCCCTTCGAAGGGGAAAGTGAACATTTATATCATAATAAAGTTTCTTTTGCTGGTGATTATTCTGGTGTTGTTTTGATATTTTTCTGGATATATCATTATTATTATATCATTGCGTGTTAGACATTTTCTATTCTACATAATATATTGTATCAGGAATATTGCAAGTGGTATCAGAGCTCTTTCCAGGGAAATACTTGTGGGCTAAATTGTTTCAGGGTAGAGACATATTCCGACGTCTTTAAGCCACATAGATATGTCATTACATGCATAAACTCGCGGTCAGGGAGTGATACACACAGGCAATACACGTGGTTATTAAGCACACATCTATTGCCCACCCTTGTAACCCCTGTTGGTACCCATTCGAGTGGTAGCACATCAGAAATCACCTGTATACAGATCAACATAGGAATCTTGAAGCCCTCCGTAGATAAACCGATCGACCGCCTGAATGCTATAGTGTCACCGAGAATAACACTTGGTAAGTGACTCTCTAGTACTTAGGTAGTCGAGTAGTATGCTTAAGGGTATGATCTAGCCTCCTTAGTTGGTTCCCTGAGATATTGGGTCAAGTACAACTATTGGACCCCACACACATATAGGAGAGATATAGCATAGGGAAAACCCTTTATTGTAGATTCCTTGGAAACCCTAACCCTTGGGAATAGAACAAAGAAATAAAAGACAATATCTATTGTAGTGCAACCTTTCCATCTGCATTAGGGTTGCAAAATTACTACATCTTTTGTCTTGTTAAGAATTTGAGCATTCTGCCTCTGCAAAATTATTCAGTTCGGAGTATAACTCCATAGGAGTAAAAAAAAAGTATGGGCATGTTAACACCCTTATTTGTGACCTATCCCATTGCATTCCTCTCTTCATTTTGATCGCATTGGTACCCTTCAATTTTAATACTTTTTTTTCCTATGGACCCAACCCACTCTGGGACACCTTTCTTGAGACTTATTCCATTGGATTACTCTCTTTGTCTTGTTCACCTGGGTACCTATCATTTTTAAGCCCATTTTTTTCCATCTTAACACCTCCGTTGCTACCTGATCCTTCACCACGCCTACCACTCACTCTCATTCCTAATAAACCTTGGAGGGTATAATGTCCCATCTGTAACAACAAATTGATGACAACATGGCTTCCCTCCACAATGAATTCACCACAGCCCTTGACCAACAAGTCAACAAATTGGTGCAACTCTTTAGGGGTAAGAATGTTGAGCCAAACCCAAAATAACTTTAGTCTTCTCATTGTTAACATACTTAGTCTTCCCACTCCCCTTGGGGTTATCCACCTTCTTGGAATAAGGTGCCCAAAGTTGACATGCATAAATTTGATGGTTCCAACCCAACTGAGTGGGTTTCTCAAATGGAACAATACTTCTCCCTTCATGATATTTGAGATGATGAGACCAAAATCCATGTAGGGGTTTTGTACTTGGATCAAGCATGCTGGCAGTAGTTGCAGTGGCATAAGAAATGTTATCCAAGACCTCTCAATTGGAACATGTTCTCCAAAGCAGTTTGTGCCTGGTTTTATAGGGAATCACAATTTTTGGGTCGACTCACTAAGTTGCGCCAAACTAGATCCATCACAGACTTCATCACAACATTTGAACAATCGGCTATCCATACAGAGGGATTATTTGATGGATTTGACCTTGAATGTTTTATCAGTGGTCTAAAATAAGATATCAAGGTTCATGTGAACATGCATCATCCTACTACCTGGTTGCATGCATGTCAATTAGCCAGGGAAGAAAAGACTATCTTCCAGGCGCCATCCTTGAAGGATCCATTTACCACCCATCCTCACCCAGGGGCTACACCTGCTTCGACCCAAATTTTGAAGGTCCAAAAGGTCTCTCTCGCTGAAATGGCAGAACGTTGAAAGCAAGGCCTTTGCTACTATTGTGATGAAAAGTATGCGTCAGGTCATAAATGTAGAGAACAAAATTTCTTCCAGATTGATGCCTCAACTTCCTCTTCCTATTATGACATCCCATCAGATGAAGTTTCATACCAAGAGGCAGCTTATCCAAGTGATCCTGTCGAACATCCAGTTGTCACGTAGATGGAATATGGGGACGCCATCTTTCTTCATGCACTCTCAGGTATGTCGGCCCCAAAAACATTGAATATCAAGAGCCACCTTAAACATAGGCCAGTTGTGGTGTTAATTGATAGTGTTAGCACCCATAATTTTATTCATTGCAGGCTCGATGATGAGATCCATTAATTTGTCCACCCTATTTCTAATTTTAAAATCCTTATCGCTAATGGTGGTACTTGTTGGTTGTGGAGCCTGATTATCTTCCTGATTTAGAGGTCTTTTACTTTCAGCTGTGTTTNTTGCGGCTATGTATGTTGGTGAGTATTGTATTCTGAGAGAGGAGACTGTGAGAGAAAGAAGAGGAAGTTACAGCGGGTTTTGCTGTAGGTTGTATCCCTTCATTTTGCTGGATAATAATAAAGAAAGGACCTAGCAATTTCTCTGGTGAATGTAGCCCACACTGGGTGAACCATGTAAATATATGTCTCTCTTGTATTGTGTATCTTTTGTGTTTTATTTCCACATTTTTTTTATTTTATTGCTCCGCGGTCTTGGTTTTTCTAACAAACCCGACGCTTTGGCCCTTTGCGTAGCTCTTTCTACCACACCAAGCGACCACAGGTCATGACCCTGTGCCTATATTCAAAGGCACTTTTGACACTTCACGTTTTGGGGTTTTGTAACAAAGTGGAGGAGTGACTCCCTGTCTTTCAAAGTCCAGGTAGCCAAAATGGTGACCGGGCTTGATCATGTGGCACACGTCCCTTTGGTTGGACGACTGAGATGATTTCGACGTTTCAGGACCCGCCTTGCCACATGATAAATGCTAGCACCCTTTTCCCAGGCCTGTTTCCTTTGTGATCGGGCGCCAGGACCATGGGCCCAATTCCTGGTGGCTTTTTCATTTTGCGTTTCGGTGATTCCAGATGTAGTGGATGTGAGACCCCTTGTATTTTGAAGTCCTGATAGATGAAATGAAAAAACGACTAAAAGGCACGCCACATAGCTCTGAGCCCGGATGAATGATACCCTCCCTTTATCAATGGTCTAGATCCTTTCAGGAATTTTCGCATCGGGGATCCATGATGCACTTGTTGTCGAGAACCCCAAAATGTCGATCCCTGAAACATTGACAATTTTCCACATGTCCCTATAGGATCGGATGGCCCAGATCAAATCATGTAATATGGGTGCTATCTCTTACACTAAACCTCGCACAACTTTGCTAATTGTGAATTCCCGCCAATCGTCGATCTGCTTCCTCGATGAATCATGGTCATTGAAAAGAAATCTTTGCCTGTTCACTTGACTTTGAGCCCAGAATGAGATTTTCTGAGATATACGCTTGGGCACTTCTATCACAGGTCGCGGATGATCTCCTTTTAGTGGGTCTTTAGCCTACCTCTTTGCCCTTTTGCACCATGGGCTCGACTTAGGAGAGAAGACGACCCATACCATAATTTTTTCTAACATTAGGCTCCATGGGGGATAGATTCATCCCTATGATGCTCTAAGAACTCCTGCAGTTTCAGTTGCTTGTTTTTGGGCTATGGAGTCATTTATTAAGCCAAAAAAAAAACAACAGAAAAACAATATTTACAAAAATAGAGGAGCCGTCTAAGGATAAGAAAAAAACATTTTTTCAGGAAATGCCCTTTTATTGGGCCATTAAAAACTTCTTTTCCCTCCAAATCCTACAACCTGTAGGTGTTGTTTAAAAATACTTCAAAGATTTTGAAGGGACCAATACAGAGGGTATCAAACTTGTCGTGTTTGCCTCTATCCTACCTGGGTGCATCCCACTTAAGCACCAGATCTCCCAGCTCAAATTCCTCTCTTCTGACCTTCCTGTCAAAGGCTCGCTTGATCTTCTGTTGATGATTGTGAGATTTGTCAATTACCTACTCCCTGGTCTGCTGCACTTCCACCAGTTGATGAATTCTTCTGACCATATGGTTTGGCTCTCCTTCATAATCTTGAAATAATTTTGCTACAGTTAGAGCGAGCTGAGTGGGAAATACAGCTTCTGTCCCATAAAAAAGATGAAAAGGGGAGGTGCCTAGGGACTTCTTTGTTGTCACTTGATCAAACCACATAGATAATTTGAGTTTTGAATCCCAGGCCCTCTTATTGTCTTCCAATAATCTCTTAATGAGCTTGATCAGAATTTTATTGGAAGATTCTGCTGGTCCATTGCCTTGAGGATAATAGGGAGTGGAGTGAATAAGTGAAATCTCAAACTGCTCACAGAACTTAACCAAAGGCTCAGACTTGAAAGAAGCAACATTATAAGTGACAATTCTGTTTGGACAGCCAAATCTGGTTATGATATCCTCCAGGAAGCTGATAATTACCTTGTGTGAGGCACTCCTGGTGGGGACAACTTCTATCCACTTGGTGAAATAGTCTTTTGCAGTCAGGATCCAACTATGTTGGCCACTTGAAGGTGGATGAATTTCTCCAATGAAGTCCAACCCCATTGTTGAAAGATTATTGAAGCTATTACAGGCTTTAGTGGCAGAGATTTGAGCTGCTTCTTTCCTGAGAACCTTTGGCACTTGATCCAGGCTCTGACCTCTCTACAAACATCAATGAATAAGGTGGGCCAGTAGTACCCAGCCCTGAGAATTTTGTGGGCTGTGGTCTTCCAGAAATGGTTCCCTCCACATAGGCTACTATGGAAATCAAACGTAACTTTATGGACCTCCTGTGGGTTCAGACACCTCAGAAACACCCCTAGAGGATCTCTCTAGTAAAATATCAGGTCAATAAGGAAATACTCGACTACTTTGAGCTTTAAATATCTTGCCTTACTCTTCCCCATTTCATCAGGGGGCTTTAAATCCTGTAGGAAATATATAACATCTTTATACCAGGAGCATTCTGCCAATGGAGGGCTTCTTTGAGGACTGCCATTTGACAACCCAGCTTGCTGATTTTCTGAGCGAATGTGGATGAAATTTACCCCCAAAGCCTTACAATTGGATTCAACCAAGATCTTGGCTAAACCTTGCCCTTTAACCGACTTGGTGGGCTTTATCTCCAGGTCAAACTCAAGGATCTTGGCAATCCATTTACCCCTTCTCCCATCTATGTCAAGATGTATAAGGATGTCCTTCATAGAGGCTGAAGGGATGTATGTAGTCACCCTTGAGTGAAAGATAAAGACTCTGAAAGATTTGAGAGATTTCACCAAGGCATAGGCCTATTTTTCCATGATCTCATACCTAATTTCTGCATCTCTTAATGCCTTACTGAAGAAGGAAATGGGCTTCTCTTGCCCTTCCTCATTTCTTTGCAATATAATTGATACTACTGTATCAAAAGAAGAAAAATAAAAAATTAGAAAATCCTTGGAATAATCAGGACTGATTAGCATAGGTGCCTCAGTCAATGCCATTTTTATTTGGAAAAAATATTTCCTGGATTCAGCAGTCCATTTTACTGCATTTCCCTTTCCGAGCATGACTGTGATGTGTTTCACCAACTCAGAAAAATTTGAGATGAACCTCCTCAGAAAGTTAATCTTCCCCAAGAAAGCCTAGACTTCCTTTCTGGACCTGGGAAGTGACAGGGTTTGAATTGCCTCTAACCTACTGGGATCAATTCTCACTCCCTTTGTTGATACTATATGGCCTAACAAATTCCCCTCCTTCATGGAAAACAATGATTTCTTGGGGTTTAAGGAGAGACCAAACTTCCTGCATTTCAAGAAAACCTTCCTCAAGTGACAACAATGCTCTTTATCATATCTGGAGAAGACTGTGATGCCATCCAGATAGATCACCACAAACTGATCTTTCTCCTCGATGAAATCTATGTCCATGGCTCGCTGAAATGTTGCTCCTTCATTCATTAATCCAAAAGGCATTTTGGCATACATGAATGTGCCCCAAGGATTGATGAAGGCTATTTTTTCTCTATCCTTGGGAAGGACTGATATCTGATTGTAGCCAAAAAATCCATCAATCATGGATATCCTAGATGAACTAGTTACCCTCTGCAATATGTGTTCCATCTTAGGTAGGGGATAATTGTCCTTCTTTGAGCTTCTATTCAGATTTCTGAAATCAACGCAAAGCCTGATTTCTCCACTTTTATTTCTTACTAGGACCAGATGGCCACCCATTCAGAATATGTCAAGGGGACAATAATTTGGGCATTTAATAACTTCTTCACTTCTCTCTCCATGACAAGCATCAACATGGTATTTATCTATCTTAGCTTCTAACTAAATGGCTTAGCCTCTTCCTTTAGTGGGATCTTGTGTTCAATGACATATGTGTCATATGTCTTGAGGTCTTCATAGGTCCAAGCAAACACATCAAAAAATTCTCTTAATAACTCAGTATATTCGGTCCTCTATTCTTTGGTCAGGCTACTTGACAACTTGACAAACTTAGGCTCCTCCTGTGTGCCAATGTTTCACTCAACTATATCAACATCTTCATTTGAAACCATACCCTTTACTGCCACATAATTCCCATCAAACAATCTTTCTAAAGGAACTAATCCCTTTGGGATGTGATTACTAGGCAACTGAACAATATGGCGATTATCAATTTTATTTAAAAATACCTCAGGGTGAGGGTCACCTTCGGGATTAGGGTCCTGATCAATGTGCAATGCGGAGAATTCATCAACAGACTCAAGAAATTTTCTGATTTCAAGATCGTCCTCGAATACCTTCCAATGCTTGATAGTGTCTAGTACAGATGGCCTATATCTTATCTCAACATCATATTTGATCTTAGGTGGCAGAGGGATCTTGAACAGACTAGCTGAGAAAACTAAGGAATCGGCCAAAGTATTTTCCTCTCTTGGAATAAAAGAAATGTTGAAAGCTAAGAAGAAATTATCAATTAGGTCCCATACCTCATTTTTGTAACTTATGAGTCGAGGATGTTTAGCCCGATAAGAATTTCTGACCTGCTAGATTATCAACTCAGCATCTTCGAACACTGCTACCTCCTTTATTCCCATTTATTTCGTAGCCCTTAAACCTAGAACAAGAGATTCATATTATGCCACATTATTGGTAGTTTCAAACTCTAGCTTGTATGACAGGGATATGATTTCCTGACAAGGCGACACAAAAACCATTCCAGCACCAACACCTTCACTAGAAGAAGTTCCGCCGAAGAACATATTCCACACATAGGTAGTTGGAGGAGGTATTTCATGATCAAATATGAGTTTCTTTATGATTTGAAGAGGATCTTCAGGAGTATCAGTGAGCTGCAATAAACTAGACCCCAAATCAGTGTCAAGTGCAAAGATAGGATGATTGGTGGGGTCTGCTTCATCACTCACAATGTAGGTCAACTGAGCTTCTCTATACAACCTTCTGTGTTCCCCTCCAAATAATGGAATGGTGGCATATGTGAGGTCCATCTGTAATGTTCCTCCAAGATTTTTAATCCAAGATCTTGACAACAACATGCCAAACTTGGGGGGGATATCAATTACTACAATGTCCATGACGACACTCTTCATTGGCAGTTGAAATAAGCATACCACCAGGTCTTTGATGACTCCAAGGCATTGCACCCTCCTTGAATCAAAAGATTATAAATCATGATAGGCCTTTGTTACTTCCAGTCCCAGTTCTTCCATGACTATTTTAGGCATGAGGTTATGGGAATCCCCTGAATCCATCAAGCAATTATGCAGCACCTTATCATGTATGTTTAGGGATGTGTAGAAGGGAGGGGATGAGTCATTTTTGTCTTCCACCATGGGACCTAGGATGACTGCTGGCTTTTCATCTTGGAAATTTACCGAGTCTATGGCAAGCTGGGGGGACTCAAACTGTAGTAGTTTGGAGAGGGACCTTTTGACATCTTCATTTTTAACTAGTTTCGAGAGGGGTACATGAATTATGATCTTTTGAATTTCATGCTCAAAACTAGAGGAGGAAGGAGGCTTAGGAATTTCCCTCACCTCTGGAACAGAGGCTTTGGCTATTGGCGAGATATTTTGAGTTTTCCTTTCCTTGGCAATATTTATTGCTTTCTTATTAGGATTCTTTGCTATGAGAGGCTGATTAGGGATGTCAAACTTCCCTTCTTTCTTATTTGACCTGAGATTGTATCTATTAGGAGTGTTTTTGGCATTTTCCACTTTACTCAACTTGTTGATTTAACTGTTCATAAGGGATTTCTCATATGCAGATTGAGTCAAATGGGGGAAAGGGGAAGTGTTTCCAAAACAATGGATTTCAGGACCAAGCTCATCTATCTCCTCTCCTTCCTCATCAACAACAAGGTTATTTTGGAGAGGGGTTTGGATCCTCTGATCATATCTATATCTATTCCTTTGTTCCCTTGGCATAATCTGAGGATAATTTCTATTTGGCCTTCTGAATTTGCCTCTGTTATCCATATTTTGGGGGGGGTTGTATGCCAGCTTCCCTTCTAATTCACGTCTTTCCATCCTCATCAAAAGAGATTTTATTACTCTAGTTACTTTGTCTGTCTGAGGGGAAAGTGTAGAGAAATTAGAGGTTGAGGCCTCAGACTTTCCTTTCCTTATGCTTCTATCAGACTTGCTTCTGAGTCTGTTAACTGCCAACACATTGGATTCTACTTCCAGGGATGCATCTTGCATGTTAGCCAAGGAAGTAGCTCTTCTTTCTCTAAGTAGGAGGCAAAAATCAGGATCAAAAGCACTGGCATAAGTGATTTTGGATGTGGATTCTAAGGGTTTTATCTCAGCAGAGATCTTATTATACATTTTATTAAATCTTTTAGAGAAATTGGAAATAGATTCTCCTTCCATTATTTTCAAGGACCCAAAATCTGTCATGTAGTACATGAGATCTTTTTTATCTCCCCATTGTCTTAAGAAAGAATTATCAAAAGCCTCAATCCCAACAATAGATCCAGGGGTTAGTCCCCTAAACCATTTCCAAACCTCACCATCGAGACTCTGGACAAAGACTCTCATCCAGACATCTTCATTTTCAATGTTCAGGTTGTCTACATAACTGTAGAAGGCAGCAAGGTGCTCTTCAACAATTATGTCTTCCTCTCCAGTGAATTTAGGCATGTACTTGAAGTAATCTTCAGTAGGGAGAGGATTCAAGGGTTGAGGTAGGACAAGTGGAGCATATCTAGCAGCCACTATGGCATCCATTCTGTTACCAGGGGGATTAACACCTGCCATAGGTATATTAGGTGGAGGAGAACTAGGAGGAGAAGGGGCTCGGACAGGGGATACTGGAACTGAGCTTCTAGGTGGAAAGGGAAACAATGGAGGGTTCAAAAAGAAGGCTACAGGGCTTGAGTCAACAGATGTTTCTCTCTCTGTAATTGCAACAATAGTAATAAGAGGAGGGTGGTAAATCTAGGAGTGGGGAAATATTATGTAGTCCTGGGTCTATGCCGAGGTACAAATTCAGGGGAGAGGGGAGTGACAAGGATTTCTCCCTCCAATCCCAGACCAGGAGGGGAAAACTCAACAGGAACACTCCCGAAAGTCAAAGTTCTAGAAACTCCAGCAGAAGGTATGACATGGACATGAGAAGCAAGAAATGGGGTTTCTATAGAAGGAGATGGAAAATAATCAAAAATACCTGGTTCAACAGCAGAAGCTCCTTCTCTATAGGATTTTTCCTTTCTGATAAGCTTCTCTGGATTTGCTTCAGGTGTTTCCAAGGGTAGCTGGGAATGAGAGTCCATGTGTCTGCCTCGGGAAGCCACAACTAAAATAGAAGGTCTGCCATAGTGGATTCGTCACAATGGAGTCACCAAGTGCACAGTAGCAATCTTGTAGGGCTCTGATGCCTGAAGCGCCTTCAGAATCATAGGCTCAATGTCATTCAATCCCAGGGAAAATCTTCAACTTCATCCCCGACAACGACGCCAAAAATATTAGCATCATAATTCACTCCTGGATTGCAGTAGGAGAAGATCCTGACACCCATCCGTTTATGTCACAATTTGTTTATAAAGGATGATCAAATGGCAGCAAACTCAGAACAATATTGTTCTAACTCTGAAACTAGGCCGGACATGCACAAGCAGGTGAGGCCTTGATTTAACTTCAAAAAGTAGGTTGTAGTAAGGGTGATAAGGAGGAATACTTCTATGAGGAAATGAAAAGGTCTGCTATAGGCATTGATCTTCTAACAACCTGTAGAAGGAAAACCTAAACACAAGAACTTCTGACATTCAAATTGCAGAAACACTGAAGAATATAACAGTGCTACAATAAAACCTTTATCATAACATAGTCACAATGATTCATGTGAATCATTCAATCATGAACTCCCTCAGTATGAGATGAAAACCATATGGAATGGGAAAGATGACTGTAATTAAACAAGACATTTCACATACAGATACATAACTAGGGAACCAGAACATCCATTAAAACTTTACAATCGGGAGCTTAGCTCTACCATCGATGCTTACAAAAATAAAAAACTGAGTATATATACTCAGAGAAATTCACCACCCTATAAGTAGGAGGGTAGCTGAGCCATTAAATTCCAAACTAGCATGTGCAGGCTCATCTGATCAGACGAGGACATCGAATCAACATGGCTCTTAGGAAATCTCTTGACAGGGCAGACTGCCTACCAGAACCTCCATGCCTTACATTTAAGGAGTGAGGCGAGGTTTCAACCACCTCCTCCCACCTTCATTTACTTCTAGCAGGGATTAGGATCGAGGCCGAGTTGAATTGGCACCTGGAGAACGTGGCG
>SNQJ01S0041987.1:42184-93308 GCA_010110895.2 Picea sitchensis
ATGAAAAACATCCTTTATTATTATGAACCGTTGATGTAAGGAAGCACCTTACAATAGATCCTATTATGGAAGGGATCCATTCCTATTCACTTGCCTCTTTGAGAGGGCACCCTCTTATTGAGATACCATTCCAAATACAATACTTCTCAACTTGTCTATTAGATTGCTCACACCCCTTTATATAGTTCTACCTACCACCTAAGAACATTTTAGAGGAGAAACCTTCTAGTAATCCCTCTTACATTTATTGTGTTCACACTAGGCCTTATTTACTAAAAGTGGCATTCATACATAAAATTAGATATCTACTATTATTCCCCTTGGGTACCTCCCTAGGTACCCCATATTATTCCCTTAGCCACACTACATTCTATCCTTCTTATGAAAGCATTGTCCTCAACGCTTGTTATGAGGAAGTGCAACCATATACCAGGGTCCCATGGATAAGTAGGGACCAAAATGCTGAAGTAGGTTGGAGAACTAGGGTCCCATGTAGAAGCAATGTTGAAGTAGTCCAATCACCACTATAAAATTGGGTCCCATGTCCAATTTCTCTTGTGAACTACACGCTGAAGATATCATAACTCAATAGCCAAATAAAAATGATGCTCCAAATATCAACACTGGTCATGTGGATCCAAATATGTAGAGCCGACCAAAAACTCATCTACTAGTACTAGAGAATAATAAAACCGAAGAATAATATGCACAGAAGGATCTTGTTTACTCTCTAGGATGTGATCTACATGAGGTGGAGTAGAGTCATCAAATAGAATATGGAAGTGGTTGTCATAGTAGAAATGACAACTATCCATATAGCAATCATCACAGTTTTCCTCCTAATAAGACCAAGCATATGTTTCTTGATTATAGTCTTTCGTGATGCAATGACTGATGATATCCATGTTATAACTCTCTAAATACCGATCCTCACACTAAGCCTCTAAAAAATACCAAGAATATGTGTTTTGGTGTGATTGTTGATGATCTCCATGTTATATCTCTCCTTCTTTTCACAATGGATATGTAACATCCCGCTCTTGCGCGCACTGAGCATACTTATTCTTTGAGGACACTTGCGTGCAAGTGATCTAGGTTGTTATACTATTGGCTATTTTGATTATGATTATGAGACATTGTGGATTTGATGTTATGTTATTTTTGTTGTATTTACATCGACAACTGCTATTGATTGGGTTCTCCTGAGTGTGTAAGACTCTGGACATTGAAGATGCTGAGGCATCGATGAAACTCCGTGGACTCCGGATCAAGTCAGGGAGTGGGTTGTTAGGGTTTGAATTTTATTGATGTGACATATATACATACAATTAGATATTATGATGTTGATTATTATTGCTGACATGATTCGTTGATGGATGTAGGTTGACGATAACTTGCCGACCCGACTCACATTTTGAGTAGAGGGGTCATGCATGACAACCAGAGACATTGAGGCAGAGGTGTGGCAACATCCCTACCACAACCTACTAGCACTCCCATCGTGGCTCAAACTGTAGGTTAATGATTACCTAGTTCTAGAGACCTGCAATGTCGTGAGGGAAGACTATGACAATCACTCACGATGATTCTAACAATAAGGCATGGTCCTTATTCCTTAGAGGCCCTTAGTCTCCCACAAGATCACCTGACAAAGTATTGACTCCAGGGGCTTAACGTCTACCAAATTCAGTCAAGTTGTGAGTGGAAGCCTTGGAGCACATAGTGCGTCTTAAAGGGCACGTTGTGCAAACAAAACAAAAAGAGGCAAGTGGCACCCTTGGAGCACATAGTGCTTCTTGAAGGGCATGTTGCATAAATAAAATACAAAGAAGCAAGTGGCACACTTGGACCACGTAGTGCATCCCAAAGGGCACGTCGCGATTTTAACTGGTAAGTGAACAAACCCAGTGCCTAGAAAACTATGCCTCCTTAGGACCTGGTCGTCCTTAAAATAAATGATGTGATGAGTAAGTTTAATAACAAATTTTCCCTTAAGAACTGTTGCCAAGCCTAGTGAATTTGAAACCTAGGTCTAAGTAGAACCTCTGAACAAAAAAAAAATTAGACATATAACAAGAAGGGGGTAAGGAAACTCAAACTTTAATTATTAAAGTAAAAATTATAATGGGGGATTAAATTTATTAAAAAGGTAAATGGTTGTTTTTCTACACTTGCTAAATCTGATTTTTATTTTAAAATAAAAAGGGGGAAACTTAAAGAAAAAGAGAAACTTAAAGAAAAGGGGAAACTTAAAGAAAAAGGGGAATGCCTAACTTAGTAAGGAATCTAGCCTTTGGAACTTTCTATTTATGAACTCAAGTAGGAATTAATTAAGGCGTAAGTCATTTAAGAATTGTAAGGGAATAATTGGACACAGAGGAGAATTTTTAGAAACGCATTTAGGTGGGTGAGGGAAATAAGAAAATTTAATTAATTAATAATAAAAAAATTCTGGTGCAACTAGGGGATCGGGCGACATGTGTACAAGGGAGGTTTTTTCCTAATTAAATAAATGAAAAAAGAATCTAATGAGGGTTTGGGGAAACTAATGACTAAGAAAATATATAAAAATGATGGCATAGGAGGATTATGGATCACATCTGGCTTGCACAACGTTACGCTGCCAAATTTCTTCTTGACTGAAATTTCTTTTGTGGGAGTTGGGATACCCAGCTCAGGTAATGAGTGGTAGCTCGAACTTGCGAGGTGAGATGGGTGCTAGAATTATCTAGTATCGTGTACATGGCCCCTTTGTGGCTCAGGGGGCTCAGGGGGAAGAAGAGTACCCATAGCATTGGCTGGGAGGTATTGGTGAGGTCTCAGCGGTTGACAAGCAGTACTTGGATGGAGTGTGAGAACGACTCAGACGGGGCGCAAGCGCGGGATAGCGACTTCTGGTTATTCGTCATCGGTTACAGGTAAGAAATGATGTTGTTTGTTTAAAAATAAAAAGGTTGGTCTAAATTTTCTGTACATGAATATCTATAATGGTGAAGGTTGAAATTGATTTGGATGACAATGGTGAAATGTAATTCAATAATTTTATTCCAGCTTAGAATTGTAATTGTGGCAATGGATTGGTTTCAATATTTCCTTATTGTTTAAAGAAAAATGTTTGTTGATATGTATTCCTGGTCAATTCATATTGAGTACTGTGATTGCTATAAAATAAAACATTAACAGTAGACATTTTACTCAGTACCGAATTCCTTGTTAAGTTGAGTTGATCATTAAGCACAATACCCTCAGCTCGAGTCAATTTTTACATTAATTCTTGTAACACAGGATGGTTGCGCTTGGTATTTTTCGCTAGATATCTTGTGTATCTTTTGTTTATGAGTTACTGTCTAATTGCACGTGGCCAGAATGAGCCCCAGACTCAAAATATTGCTTGCATTTTTGTATCTCCTTCTTGTGCTTTCTTTATTCCTTGATTGCATTTTTTTTCCTTTGTATTCGATTATGGCACTTGAGGTGGAATATAATCGCAAATATTTGTAATGACTTCCACTCCTTGCCTTGCATTTTTGTCCTTTAGACCAGTCAAATTTCTCTAAAAGTGAACGATGATCCTCCACCAGAGGAAGTGGCAAGGTCCCTTCTCCCAGCCGCTAATCAAATGACTTTTATGTTTAACACCCAATGAGGATGCTAGTCGCAACAACTAGCTAAACCTATAGGAAAGATTCTCACAAATCGTCTGTGATGTTTCATTATTTGTTGTCCAGGGATAATATATAGATATTTTTTGTTAAAATAAGTTTGTATGACAAATCATCTACGTTGTTTCATTATTTGTTGTCCATGAAGAAGATCTAGATATTTCTTTTAAAAGAAGCCTGTATGACAAATCTTTTGGGTTGTTTCAGTATTTGTTGTTCACGAAGAAGCTCTGGATATTTTTTGTTAAAAGAAGTCTTTATGACAAATTGTTTGTGTTGTCCACAAAGAAGATCTAGATATTTTTTGTTAAAAGAAGTCTATATGACAAATCGTCTGTGTTGTTTCATTATTTGTTGTCCACGGAGAAGATCTAGATATTTTTTTTAAAATAAGTATGTATGACAAATCATTTGTGTTGTTTCATTATTTGTTGTCCACAGAGAATATCTGGATATTTTGTGTTAAGAAAAGTCTGTATGACAATCATCTGTGTTGTTTCATTATTTGTTTCTCCATGGAGAAGATCAGGATGGAATTTTTTGTTAGAAAAGTCTTTATGACAATAATTTTTGATGTGTGTAGTAACTGGGCTTCTGGACAAAAAACAATGGCATTATGGATTTTTTTTAAGGTTTTGATATTGACAAGGAATTGTTATGAATGCTCACACTCATTGCTATATACTCAAATTCTATTAAAAAAAAAATATACACTGAATTTATTTTATAATTAGATATATAACATTGAACCTGTTCTGTAGAAACGATATCACTCTGTCAGAACCCAACGGTTCCCTTGCTGTCAGCCTCAATGCAATTTACCTGGAACAGGGTTTAAGTAAGAAGCGTTCAATGACAGATGGTTTATTTTATAGACGTTTATTATTTCCATTGAGTAGTTGATACGTTTCCTCTGCAACTAGCTTGTCGGATGCCTGCATTTATGTCTTTAATTGTGCAGGTTGATTTTCGTTCCATGTAATTTTTATATAATGAATGAAATGGAATGATGATTCAATTATCCAAAGTAAATTGGTTAAATTAAATATATAACATTAAATTTATTTTATAATAAAATATATTCGGATTAGATCTGGTCAACTTTGATCATTAATTAACGAAAAAGGAAACATGATTCACCATATAGAGTCACAACCTACAATTGTTTACTAATCACACTTATCACATGCTTAAAGTTACATGCTAAGCGTACATTTTCTGTTATGATGACTAGGAGCGGGTTAATAACCAATTTCAAGTCTGAGTTTTAGAAGGGTCTGTTGTCAAGTCGTGAAACCTATTTTTTGAAGAGAATCCAACCAGTCCTCTTGTGGGTAGAATGATTATACGACATTTTAGATCTGTGTTCTTTTCCCTATCTCATTTTATTCAAAATTTTACCCCTTTAATTATTGTGTTCTATTCCATAAATCGATTCTTCAAAACTGGTATTAGTTAAGTATTATGTTTATGAGCACCTTTAAAAAGGAAAAGTAATTACAATTATTTATTTAGGTTGATAACACCAATTGTTTTCTTGCTTAATGTGGTTAATGATTTTTAAACCAGATCTACGGTTGGTGATATACTTATTAATTTTCATCTATCCTAATTTAGTTTTTCCTAATGATTTAAAGGTGATAGGTCCTCAATGTTTACACTATTGGATGTCTAACACAACAAATTCTAATGAAAGGGGTTATAAAGGTTGGGTTTTTAGCTTTGCAAACTAAATTTCTTCTTTTTAAGACATCCCCTTTTCACTTGAAAATTTAGAACATTATCCTTCACCTTACAAGAAATTACGTTGTGGTTATAGTTCTTTTCTTTACCTTATCTAGAACTCTTTGATTTGATATCAATTGCGTAATATGTATAAGAATTTACTAAGAATTTGTTTTAATGTGAATAATTTTATTGAAGTAAGAAAAACATATAGAGGTTAGATTATGATTTTTACAAACTACAAGTTCTTCACCTTTAACACTTTCTTTTTACAACTTTAAAACAACATGTTCTATAACAATGCATGTTAGTGCCAGTGGATTTTAGGCGCGTTATATTTTATGTTAGGTAGAAGGTTTAGATATATTTCTTTGCGCATGGGTCCCTAGCGCCTCGGTCGCAAGTTGGCGATGTGATACCTTATGATTGGATCATTGTGCGTGTTGATCGAAAAGCGCACATGAAACTGGCTTAGGGTTAAGAGCCTCTAGATGTGGAAGAATTTGTCTGGTAAGTAAGGTTGTACTTGTTGTAATTTTAAGGTGATTATCCCCCACTCACCGGGAAGGTTTTGGTTACTGTTCGTCAAAGTTGTTGTGTTTGGATTGATTGAGGTTTTCTTGGATTAAAGGTGTGATTTTGCATGTGTCGGGCGGGTAGTCATTTTTATTTTGTCTAATTGATTTTCGCATGTTGCATCCAGTTGCATGATGTGCTAGTATGTTGGGTCATTATGTTGTCGGTTGCCTAATTTGCATGCGTTGTGTTCATCGTCAAGTTGTGTTGATTAATTTTTGTCATTGTTACTTTCCTGCTTTAAAATAAAAATAAAAATTAGCACTTGTTATGCATCGCATGTTGTCGTAACGATGGGGGTTGTTACATATGGTATCAGAGCAGGTTCGACCCATGACTTGGGATCACTATGGATTCCGTTGATTAGATGTTTGATTATAAGGTTGCTTATTAAATTGATTTTATTCGTGAAGGTAATTAGGGTTAGAGGAGGCCGCGAAGGAAGATGGCGGGGTGTTAGGGGAGGAGGCGTGATGCCCCCGGTAGCATCCACACCTGAGGGGCCTAACCACCAGGGAGACGAACATGTTGTCGGGTAGGAACATATAGTTGTGGGTGATGTGGTTGGGCCGATGACGTCCTTTCAATGGATTTCTGAGGCACTGATCAACCGTTTGGACAAAGATGAGGCTAGGGAGCCGACACCCCCTGAGGGTCCATCGTGTGCTCTGGTCGGTACTGGTAGAATTCACTGCAAAATTGAGAAGGCCAAATTTCCCAAGTTCTTTTGTTCCCCGGACGACGCAGTTGTCGAGGCATGGTTGGAGAATATGGAAATGTGATTTTAAATTCGTGACTATACCTCCAATATGAAGGTCCACATGGCTGTCTTTCAACTGAAGGGGAGCGCTCTTCTATGGTGGAAGATGTTCCTGCCACAATTGAACATGGTCGTTGAAGACGTGCCATGGGAAATGTTCGAGGAATGGTTCCAAGAGAGGTATTTATCTGAGGAATTCATTGAGCGTTAGCTCAATTCCTTTTGACAGGGCGGCCGTACGTTGCCCGAGTATGAGGCCCGTTTCATGGAGCTTCTTTGGTATGCTCCCCACATGAATACTGAGAAACTTAAGGTCAACAAGTTCATGTTTGGCCTTAATGTCAGCATTTGTGAAAAGTTTAGGATTATGATGCCTCAAACCTTGCATGATGTTGTTCAAAAGGCCCTCATAATAGAGGAGGATCTTATCAATGGGGGTCAGAGAAGGAATCCAGCGAGACCAGTGGGATAGGTGTCATCTGGTGCGCAACAACATCATACACCAGGTAGAAATTCACCAGGATATCATGACTTCCAGAGAGGATCCACTTTCAGTACACCTCGGTGACTAATGCCTCAACAAAGAACTCCTTACAGAGCACCAAAACAACGTCGACCACAACAACAACAATTTAGGGCTTTTCAACAGAACATACCAGGGTTCCTGGCCGGTGGGCCGTCATATTCTGCTTTAGGTACCCAGAGTACTGGACCGAAGAAAGGGTGTTGGACATGTGGAGAGACACATTACCAGCGTGACTTCCCATTGGAGAGGACCAGAGCATTTGGATCAGCCAGACCCACTACCGTGGGATATTTAGGCAAGGCCCATTAGATTCATGCAACACTGAATAACCACTAGGTAGTGCACCAGTCGACTGTGCTTAAGAAGTCAGGTACCATCGTTTACCCGACCCTTAACATTTTGATAGATCCGGGTGCTACAAAGAGTTTATTTATGGTGCAAGGCTAAAAATAATTAAGGTAAAGGCAGTCGAACATGACAAGTTTAGATTTGTAGAAATGGATTTAGGAGCCAGACAGAGGATTGGAGGGAAGGTTACGGGCTGTAGAATTAACTTGGGAGAGTTTGTCACAAGGGCCAACCTATACGTCTCAATCATAGGGTCTTATGACGTTGTGATTGGTGTGGAATGGTTGGAATCGCATGAGGCGAAACTCAACTATAAGACAAAACGGTTGAGCTTGTTCAATGATGAGGGATAAAGATGCGTTCTTGTAGGTTAGAACCAGGGATTTTCCCTGAGGTTCATGTCTTCCTTACAGCTACGGAAGAACATGTGCAAGGGATGCAAGATTTATGCGATCCTTGCATTAAACGAAAAGGGTGTGGTAGAAGGACTATAAAACCTTCCAGTAGTATGAGAATTTATGATGTCTTCCCAGAGGAGTTACCAGGGTTTCCTCCTGAGAGGGAATTGGAATTTTCCATAGAACTAAAACCGAGGATTGAATCGATAGTAAGAACGCCTTATCGGATGTCGACCCCAGAGTTATAGGAGTTGAAAATGAAATTGAAGGAGTTGCTGGAGCTAGGAATTATATGTCCAAGTGTGTCATCGTGGAGTGTTCTTGTTATATTAATACAAAAGAAGGATGGGTCATGGAGACTCTGCATTGAATACCGCTAATTGAACAAGGAAACGATCAAGAATCAATATTTGTTGCCAAGGATTTATGATCTGTTTGATCATATGAAGGGTGTGATGATGTTTTCAAAGATCGAATTGAGATTAGGGTATCACCAGTTATGGATCAAAGAGGATGAAATACCTAAGACTGCCTTTAAGACAAGGTTTGGACATTACGAGTTTATTGTTTTACCATTTGGACTGATGAACGCCCCAGGAGTATTTATGAGTTTGATGAACGGGGTGTTTTATGAATACTTGGACAAGTTCATCCAAGTATTCATTGACGATATTTTGATTTACTCTCGGATGATGGAGGAGCATGACGAGCACTTGCACATGGTACTACAGTGTCTACGAGAGAACAAACTGTTTGGGAAATTGTCTAAATACTCATTTTATTAATCGAAGATTCACTACTTAGGGCATGTCATATCCGATGAAAGTATTGTTGTGGATCCAACAAAGGTCAAGGCTATTATGGAATGGCCTACGCTGACGAATTTCCCCGAAGTGCATAGCTTTATGGGTTTAGCGGGATACTATAGATGGTTCATCGAGGGTTTTTTGAAGATAGAAAATTCGATCACGAAATTGTTGAAGAAGAACAAGAAGTTTGTTTGGACCGAGAAATGCGCAGAGGCATTTCAGAGGCTCAAGGAGCTGTTGACGAAAACACCAATACTAAAGGTCCCTGACATGGACATGGAATTTTTTGTATGCACTGACGCATTCAAGGAAGGATTAGTGGTGACACAGACCTGCAGCCCTCGTGCCGAGATCCACTCACAGGATCGTTTCAAATCTTCCTTGACCCGAAGCGGCTCTTTCGGATCCCTATCAAAACCTCAACATTCGATCCACATGTCCTTCCTTGAAAACCCCACCTGCACAAACATGCATCGGGCATGATATTTCACCTCCATGTGGCCACCAACAATGACCTTCCACATGGCTTCCCAGATATGAACGTGACCCTTTGCTGAAAAAGGATTTTCGGGTTTCGCGAACACAGATGTTGAGAGTTCTTGCTCTTCGATCTCTCGAATACCGAAATTCCGAAATACTAAAATCTCGGTCTTTCTAACTATGTCATCTGTGATCAAAGTCCTTCTTTCAGAACTTCGGGGTTTCCAACGCCGAAATTCTTCGATACCTTGTCTTCAGGATTCCCAAAATGCCAAACCCCAGTATGCCGAAATCTGATCCTGTCTCGTGACCCGACAATACTCCTCCTGTTCTTTCAGGAATTCACATTTCAAAACTTCTTGAATCCTGGTGCAACAATTCCTTGTCCTCTCATACTTCCGGTATCCGAAATACTGAAGTACTAAAATCCCGAAACTCTGGTCCTCCTTCTCCTGACCAAGATCAACGACTGTGAGCCTCCTTGATCCAATGGCTCAAATCCTTTTGGGATCTCATGGGTCAAGAGTTTCAAACTCTCACCCCTGCATCTTTCGTTAGACAAAATACTGAAATGGCCTTTCGGGGATTTCCCCGAAACCTTATCCGTGTGCACTTTTTGGGACTTCAGGATTCGCAATTTCACGAATCCTCCACGACCAACCATTGATCCTTCAAATTCCCGGTATTTGAAACCCCGATGGGTTTGGATCTCTGCCAGGTGTCCTCTGAAATGGATGGTCCTGATCTTCGTTGTTTCAAGTACCGGGAGTTTGAAACTCCGAGTACCAAAATCTCTGCCTCCTTTACCTTCCGAACTCCAAATAGCCAAAATGCCAAAGTTTTTCTCCAAAGGCAAGTCACATTTCGCAACTTTGGGATATTCACTGTGAAGTGCCCCAGTCTCTTGTCATCGGGATTCCCGAAATGTCGAACCCTGAAATGCCGAAATGATCTAGGGGCTCCTCTTCCTTGAATGTGTGAGGGTTAAACCTTGTGCAGTGTCCCTCGGATCCGATGGCTATCGGTCCGTGCGCCCAGATCTAATGGCAGCTATAGCTCCTTCCTGAGCTTATGCCTTCTTCATTTTCCCTGGAAGTTTTTTCAATTATCAAAGGTCTTGGCCTTTGTTTCCTCTACAAAATCTATATATTTGTCTCCCGTCTGCATTGTTAAAGACGCCATCCCTCATGATCTTTGTCGATTCTAAAACCTCAAAGGTTTCTTGACCTCTACACTCCTTACAGAGTCTCTACACACAAAGGTGCTATCTGTCCTAAGCTACAGGACTTTAGAATAAGTCCTCTCTCGCTCCCAATTCTGCTGCCTGACAAGCTTTCAGACGACTGTCTGTCTGTCAACACTTTACTCAGGTGTTGGCCTGGTGCACTCCTTGCATAGGTATTTATCCTCTTTGAGCTTCAACTGCTCACACCCCAATGATCTCTGTCCCTTTCTCTCCTTGAAGGGATGGAAATACCCTCTGGCAATTTCCTGCTCAAACACTCCTTACTAAGCTTGCAGGGTATTCAACAACCCTGTGAAGGTCCTGCTGTGACACTTCTTCTTCCTCAGAACTCTAAGAGTTCTCTGTGCACTCTGGCACTTGATCAATGCCCTCTTGGAAGAGTTCCCAGAATCCTCAGTGATTCTATCTTCTCCTCTGAACTCAAATAAGAGTTCTCTCCTTGTGCCTTCTATACACGCGCTCAATGCCCTCCTGGAAGAGCTCTATAGAACCTTCAATAATTCTGCACAGTCTTCACCTCCAAGGTATTCAACAACCTTGAGGATTCTCCTTGAGTCAATGAATTCATTTGGTGCGCCCTCCTGGCATGTCTTTGTCTGAATCCGCAGACTTTAGAAGTGCAATCCTTACACTAGCTTTCAAAGACTGCAACACTCTATCATGCACTCATGCATGAAGCCTCAAAGAGTCCCAAACCTGAAATCAAAGAACCCATATATAGGAAAATCTATCTGTTCCCATAAATGAACACTTAATCATACATCTACAACATATAAATACAGACACATGAAGACATTCATTATACGCAGAATAATATGTAGGAAAAACTTCTTTGATTGTATGAATCTAAAAATGCCTCTTTACAATGTGTTTGAGCTCGGACTGCAGTACTGTCTCAGCTTTCCTCTCTTCTCTTCTCTACTCGACTTACCCAACTACTTCTAACTCATCCTACATACAAAGGATATTTTACATGATGGGGCTCTTCGAGCACTTCCCTCCATCCTCACCAACCCTATTCAATTACATTAACTTTACAGTGAATGGGCTGTCTAGTCCAGATCAGACCTAGATCCAGCCTTACAACCATTAAAGGCCTTATTTAACTACAACCTTCTCAAAGGCATGACTTTGGCTCTACCAGCGTTACAAACATTTAATATAAATTTCAAATTCAAAATTTGAAACGAGAGGGCTACGCCTCTCCTTCTTCATTGAATGTGCGTTGTGATGGCTGGCTGGCTTGGAGGGATACTCCTACGTCATACTCCTCTGTTGTGAAAAATTCATGAGCTCCTACTCATGAGCTTACCAACATCATTGTTTAAATCCACCCATATCCCAAATAGCTCTTTGGAGCTATTCATGTGCTCCAGTTCTTTGCTGCTGCTGCTATTCTGCTGCTATGGAATACCCTCTTCTGCTTAGCCTTTCTCTGGTGGCAGTCTCTTGTGCTGACTTCAACATCAGCCTCTTGAACTGCTCTATCTCCTCGTCCAGTTGCTCCCATGGCTCGATCTGTGTATGCAATCTCCTTGGCTACATTTCCTCTATAAAAATGGGTAGATCAACTAGATATACCATGCCATCCTTTTCTCCTCCTGTGGCACTAACTGGCCACTCTACTGCAGACTCCAATTCTGCTATTTCATCACTGAGTCTCTTCTCATCTTCCTCTTCTGACATCTTTTCTTCTGCCAGTGCGCCTACTGGTATATTTCTAGCTTCTTCCAGTCGCTCCTTGGGCTGATATTCTCCTTCACCTATCTCCAACTTAACATGTTGGATGTGCATGCCCTACACTATCACCCTTCTCTCCAGGGCTTCAATCTCTTCGCACAGATCAACAAAACTCATGTTGTGTGTCTCTTCTTCAGCTTCTTCTGCTCCAAGCTCCAATGCTGCAGTCGTCTCCTTTTCTTCTTAGGAAGCTTTTTATATCTGCTCCAACTCTTCCTCTTCTTTGACAGTCTTTGTTAGCTGTCTTTTTGCTGCTGCTACATCAACAACACAAACTCTCACCTCAACTGGTCTACCTGGCAGGAATATTTGAATTCCTCCAATGATCAGAAAGTGTGTCTGATCCTTCTTCTCCATCAACTCCTCTTGTTGATATGAACTCACCTCTAAGCTCATCTTCTCTCCCTTGCCCACCTGGCAATATGGGATTTCTCTGCTTCCCCCTTGGCAGTCTATGAGATCCTCGGATCTCATCTTATTGCCCACCTGGAAATTTGAATTTCCATTCCTACCCTCTTGGCAGTCTATGAGACCCCACAATGATCTCACCTTATTTCCCTCTTGGCAACATGCAATTTCCTTGCTGTCCTCCTGATAGTCTATGATATCCCACAATGATCTCATCTCATTGCCCTCCTGGAAATTGGAAATTTCTGTTCTGCCATCTTGGCAGTCTCTGAGATCTTCCAGTGATCTCAGTTCATCCTCAGCATCACTGAGATTTCTCCTAGTCTCTGGTTCACATACCTAAACCATCTCCTCCTCATATTCTTGAGTCTTTCAGCATGCCTCAACCATCCTCTTATCAACCTCCGCTGTCTTTTGGCCACCAATTCCATGATTGGCCATTTTAGCTTCGTCCCGATGGACCATTCATACACCTAATGTGATCTTGCATCCTGCTGCATATGCAGTGCAAGTTCCTCCATCCTCACTTTGATCTCGGCAAGTTCTTTATCCATCTCAGCCTTTCTCTACTACTGATGGATCTTCTTTCCACTGCATGCATGGCCTTCAGTAGCCATATTCCTGCCTTCACCTTGCCCTCCTAGAAAATCTGCTGCTGTCACTCTACAACCTTGAGTGCTTCCAGCGTCCCCTACAGTCCTCCCGACTGTCTTCTTGACTGTTGCGTACCTGCGAACAATCACCATAGAGTCTCAATACTTTGCCTTCCTCTGATACCAAACTGATGTGTATTAGAGTACTCTTTCTCCTCTCGCTTCCTCTACCTGCAATATACAAACATAGTCAAGCTTTGATACCACTTGATGTGTATCAGAGTGTTTTTCTTCTCCTTCTCTACCTCCTTCTGCCTGCAGTATACAGACAGAAAGTAGCTCTGATACCACAAATGGTGACACAGACCTACAGCCCTTAGGCCGAGATCTGCTCACAGGATCGATTCAAATCTTCCCTGAGCCAAAGCGGCTCTTTCAGAGCCCTATCAGAACCTCAACATTCGATCCAGAGGTCCTTCCTTGAAAACCCCACCTGCAAAAACATGCATCGGGTGTGAGATTTCACCTCCACATGGCCACCAACAATGACCTTCCACACAGCCTCCTAGATATGACCGCGACCCTTTGCCGAAAAAGGATTTTTGGGTTTCATGATTTCACGAACGCAGATGACGAGAGTTCTATCTCTTCGATCTCCCGAATACCAAAATGCCAAAATACCGAAATCCTGGTCTTTCTAAATGTGTCCTCCGTGATCACAGTCCTTCTTTCGGAAATTCGGGGTTTCCAACGTCGAAATGATCTGATACCTTGTCTTCAAGATTCCCAAAATGCCGAACCTCGGTATGCCAAAATCTGATCCTGTCTCATGACCCAGCAATACTGCTCCTGTGCTTTCGGGAATTCACATTTCGAAACTTCACGAATCCCGACACAACAATTCCTTGTCCTCTCATACTTCCGGTATCCAAAATACTGAAGTACCAAAATCCCGAAACTCTGGTCCTCTTTCTCCTAAGAAAGATCAACGAATGTGAGCCTCCCTGATCCAATGACTCAGATCCTTTCAGGATCTTGTGGGTCAAGAGTTCTAAACTCTCACCCCTGCATCTTCCAGTAGCCGAAATACAGAAATGGCCTTTCGGGGATTTCCCCAAAACCTTATCCATGTGCACTTTCCAGGACTTCGGGATTCGCAATTTCGCGAATCCTCCACGGCCAACCCTTGATCCTTCAAATTCCCGGTATCCGAAATCCCAATGGGTTTGGATCTCTGCCACGTGTCCTTTGAAATGGACGGTCCTGATCTTCGTTGTTTCGCATACCAGGAGTTTGAAACTCTCGGTACCAAAATCTTTGCCTCCTCTACATTCCAAACTCCGAATACCCGAAATGCCGAAGTTCTTCTCCAAAGGCAAGTTGTGTTTCATGACTTCAGGGTTTTCACTGTGAAGTTCCCTAGTCTCTTGTCATAGAGATTCCCGAAATTCCGAACCTTGAAATGCTGAAATGATCTAGAGGCTCCTCTTCCTTGAATGTGTGAGGGTTAAACCACGTGCAGCTTCCCCCCAGATCCGATGGCTATCAACCCATGTGCCCAGATCTGACGAAAGTTGTAGCTCCTTCCTGAGCTTACGCCTTCTTCATTTTCCTTGGAAGATTTTCCAATTATCAAAGGTCTCGGCCTTTGTTTCCTCCGAGAAATCTATATCTTTGGCTCCCGTCTGCGTTCTTAAAGTCGTTGTCCCTCCTGAGCTTTGTCGATTCTGAAACCTTAAAGGTTTCTCGACCTCTTCACTCCTTATAGAGTCTCTGCACATAAAGGTTCTATCTGTCCTGAGCTTTAGGACTTTAGAATAAGTCCTCTCTCGCTCCCACTCCTGCTGCCTGATGACCCTTCAAACGACTATCTGTCTGTCAACACTTTACTCAGGTGTTGGCCTGGTGCACTCCTAGCATAAGTATTTATCCTCTTTGAGCTTCAACTGCTCAGACCCTTATGATCTCTGTCCCTTTATCTCCTTGAAGGGATGGAAATACCCTCTGGAAATTTCCTGCTCAAGCACTCCTTGCTAAGCTTGCAGGGTATTCAACAACCCTGTGAAGGTCCTCCTATGACACTTCTTCTTCCTTAGAACTCTAAGAATTCTATGTGCACTCTGGCACCTGCTCAATGCCCTCCTGACAAAGTTCCCAGAATCCTCAGTGATTCTGTCTTCTCCTCTGAACTCAAACACGATTTCTCTCCTTGTGCCTTCTATACATGTGCTCAATGCCCTCCTGGTAGAGCTCTAAAAAACCTTCAGTAATTATGTATTCTCTGTTCCTTCCTCTACACAATATTCACCTCCAAGGTATTCAACAACGTTGAGGATTCTCCTTGAGTCAGTGACTTCAGCTGGTGCACCCTCCTGGAATGTCTTTGTTTGAATCTGCAGACTTTAGAAGTGCAATCCTTACACTGGATTTCAGAGACTGTAACACTCTGTCATGCACTCATGGATGAAGCCTCAAAGAGTCCCAAACTTGAAATCAAAGAACCCACAGATAGGAAAATTTATCTGTTCCTGTAAATGCACACTTAATCATACATCTATTGCATATAAATACAGACACATGAAGACATTCATTATACACAGAATAACATGCAGGAAAAATTGCTCTGATTGTATTAATCTGAAAATGCCTCTTTACAATGTGTTTGAGCTTGGACTGCAGTAGAGTCTCGACTCTCCTCTCTTCTCTTCTCTACTCAACTTACCCAACTACTTCTAACTCATCCTACATATAGAGGATATTTTACATGAGGGGGCTCTTCGAGATATTCCCTCCATCCTCACCAACCCTATTCAATTACATTAACTTTACATTGAATGGGATGTCTAGTTCAGATCGGAGCTAGATCCAACCTTACAACCTTTAAAGGCCTTCTTTAACTACAACCTTCTCAAAGGCATGGCTTTGGCTCTACCATCCTTACAAACATTTAATATAAATTTCAAATTCAAAATTGGAAACGAGAGGGCTGTGCCTCTCCTTCTTCATTGAATGTGCGTTGTGCTGGCTGGCTGGCTTGGAGCGATGCTCCTGCATCAATTAGGTGGAGTTCTAATGCAAGACGGTCGAGTGATCGCTTACATCTCGAGCAAGTTGAGAAGGCATGAGGAGAACTATGCAACACACTATTTGGAGTTGTTGGCCATTGTTTATGGCTTGAGAGTTTGGAGACACTACCTTATTGGACAAAACATTGAACTAAAAACAAACCACTGTGGACTACAACACATCTTTATGCAAAGTGACTTGAATGTGCAACAATGACATTGGTTGGAAATGCTTAGCGAGTACGATTTCAAGATTACTTACATAAAAGGAACAGTGAACAAAGTGGCTGATGTGTTGAGTCAGAGACCACACATATTTTCGGTGATGCCTCTTCACACAAATCTACGTGAAAATATTCTAACTTTACAACACGACGATGACTAGTACAAAGAGGTCAAGGATTTTATTGAAAAAACACAATGATGGTACCAAAATTTGATGGATTTACTGTGGACAACGATGGATTATTGAGATTTAAAGGTTGAATTTACGTACTGCCCAACGACGAGTTGATGAGTTTGATCCTAAATGAGGCTCATAAAGTAGTGTACATGCCTCATCCTAAAGTCACAAAGATGAGGGAAGACCTTAAACCCTTATTCTTCTAGAAAGGAATAAAGGCAGACATAGTCAACTACATGGCAAGATGTCTAGAATGTCAGCAGGTGAAGGCTAAACATAGACATCCGGAATGATTACTACAGCCGCATGCTATTCTGGAATCGAAGTGGGAGGTAACTTTGATGTATTTCATTGTTGGATTTCCACTGACAACAAGGAGACATGACTCGATTTTTGTGGTAGTCGACACTCTGACGAAGAGTGTTCATTTTATTCCAGTGCATACGACGTATCAGGCACCTGAAATATCTAGAGTTTTAATCAGTGATATTGTGAGGCTGCATGGAGTGCCTAAGAGGATTATATTTGATAGAGGATTGGTGTTTACATGACGATTTTGGACTAGTTTTCAAGAGGCCTTGGGAACCCAACTTAACTTTAGTATCGCATATCACCTAGAGATAGATGGGGAGACCAAAAGAACAAACCAAATCTTGGAGGACATGTTGCGTATGTACATGATGGACCAACATAAGTGTTGGGAATAATTCTTTCCATTGGTAGAATTTGCATATAACAATAGTTATCAAAGAACCATTAAGATAATGCCTTTCCAGTTTCTTTACGGGCGATCATGTCAGACGCCTTTGAGTTGGGATCGGCTTGAGGATAGGGTCCTAGTGGGACCTGAAGTGATCTAAAGAAGACCAAATGAAAACTATAAGACAAAGTATAAAGGAAGCGCATGATCGGAAGATGAGTTATGCCGATGCGCGTCATGTCAATCGTAGTTATGAAGTTGGTGATCGAGTCTTCTTGTGGGTGAAACCACATAAGAGTTCGATCAAGTTTGGAAAGGGTGCTAAAATATCTCCTAGGTTTGTGGGACCTTTCAAGACTGTGGAAAAGAAGGGGTTTGTGGCCTATCGACTAGCCTTACCTGATTCTTTGAGACATATGCATGATGTTTTTCACGTATCTATTTTGAGACATTATGTTAGTGATCCTACACATGTTATTGATATGATTTCCTTGCAGGTATCGGAGGAGGGTTCTCTCATGGTGGAGCCAATTTGCATCCTGGACCATCAAATTCTATAGCTACGACGTTGAACAATAGATCAAGTCAAGGTCCAGTGGGATAACTATAGTCCACACTTGGCGACCTGGGAAGGCTCATATTATATGTGTCAATAGTTCCCATTTTTGTTTGATATTTAGACATATGATACTATGATACACTTTATTTCGGCACTTACATACTGTGAAACTTCGAGACGAAGGTTAAAAAAAGAGGGGGTGTATGTAAATTCCCGCTCTTATGCGCACTGAGAAGACATATTTTTTGAGGACACTTGCATGCAAGTGATCCGGGTCATTATACTATTGGTTGTTTTGATTATGATTATGAGACATTGTGGATTTGATATTATGTTATTTTTGTTTTATTTACATTGACATGTGTTATTCACTAGGTTCTCCTGAGTGTGCAGGACTATGGACATTGAAGATGCCGAGGCATCGATGAAACCTCGTGGACTCCAGATCGAGTCAGGGAGTAGGCTGTTAGGGTTTGAATGTTTTTGATGTGACATATGTACATACGATTAGATGCTATGATGTTTATTATTATTGCTGACATGATTCATTGATGGATGCAAGCTGATGATAGCTTATCGACCAGACTCACATTTGGAGTATAGGGGTCACGCACGAAAACTAGAGACATTGAGGGAGAGGTGTGGCAGTAGCCCTACCACATCCTACTAGCACTCTCGCCATGGTTTGAACTGTAGGTTAACGATTACCTAGTTTGAGAGACCTGCGATGTCGTGAGGGAAGACTGTGACAGTCACTCGCGATGATTCTAAGGGGCGCGCAATAAGACATGGTCCTTATTCCTTAGAGGTCCTTACTCTCCCACAAGATCACCTGACGTAGTATTGACTCCAGGGGTTTTACGTCTACCAAATTCAGTCAAGAGGCAAGTGGCACCCTTGGAGCACGTAGTGCGTCTTGAAGGGCATGTCGCGCAAATAAAATGGAAAGAGGTGAGTGGCACCCTTGGAGCACGTAGTGCGTCTTGAAGGGCACATCGCACAAATAAAATGGAAAGCGACGAGTGGCACCCTTGGACCACGTAGTGCATCTTGAAGGGCACGTCACAATTTTAACTAGTAAGTGAACAAACCTAGTGCCTAGAAAACTATGCCTCCTTAGGACATGGTCGCCCTTAAAATGAATGATGTGATGAGTAAGTTTAATAAAAAAATTTCCCTTAATAACTGTCGCCAAGCCTAGTGAATTTAAAACCTAGGTCTAAGTAGAACCTATGGACAAAAAAAACAATTAGACATATAACAAGAAGGGGGTAAAGAAATTCAAACTTTAATTATTAAAGTAAAAATTATAATGGGGGATTAAATTTATTAAAAAGGTAAATGGTTGTTTTTATACACTTGTTAAATCTGATTTTTAGTTAAAAAGAAAAATAGGGAAACTTAAAGAAAAATGGAAACTTAAAGAAAAGGGGAAACTTAAGGAAAAAGGGGAATGTCTAACTTAGTAAGGAATCTAGCCTTTGGAACTTTCTATTTATGAACTCAACTAAGAAGTAATTAAGGCATAATTCATTTAAGAATTGTAAGGGAATAATGGGACACCGAGGAGCGATTTTAGGAACGCTTTTAGGTGGGTAAGGGAAATAGGAAAATTCAATTAATTAATAAAATGTTTTTCTGGTGCAACTAGGGGATCGAGCGACATGTGTACAAGGGAGGTTTTTCCTAATTAAATAAATGAAAAATGAATCTAATGAGGGTTTGGGGAAATTAATGACTAAGAAACTCTATAAAAAGGATGGCGGAGGATGATTATGGATCACATCTGGCTTGTGTAATGTTACGCTACCGAATTTCTTCTTGACTGAACTTTCTCTTGTGGAAGTTGGGATACCCATCTCGGGTAATGAGTGGTAGCTCGACCTTGCGAGGCGAGCTGGGTGCTAACATTCTCTGGTATCGTGTGCGTGGCCCCTTTGTAGCTCGTGGGGCTCAGGGGGAAGAAGAGTACCCCTAGCGTTGGCTAGGAGGTACTAGTGAGGTCTCAGTAGTTGGAAAGCAGTACTTGGATGGAGCACGATAAGGAACTAGACGGAGCACAAGCACGAGATAACGACTTATGCTTATTCATCGTCGGTTACAGGTAAGCAACGTTGTTGTTTGTTTAAAAATAAAAATTTTGGTGTAAATTTTCTGTACATGAATATCTATAATGGTGAATTTTGAAATTGATTTGGATGGAAATGGTGAAATGTAATTCAATAATTTTATTCCAGCTTAGAATTGTAATTATGGCAATGGATTAGTTTCAATATTTCCTTATTGTTTAATGAAAATTGTTCGTTGATATGTATTCCTGGTCAACTGATATTGAGTATTACGATTGCTATAAAATAAAACGTTAACAATAGAAATTTTACTCAATATCGAATTCCTTGTTAACTTGAGTTGATCATTAAGCACAATACCCTGAGTTTGAGTTTATTTTTACATTAATTCTTGTAACATAGGATGGTTGTGCCTGCTAGTTTTCACCTGATATCTTGTGTATTTTTTATTTCTGAGTTACTGTCTAATTGCGCATGGCCAGAATGAGCCCCAGACTCAAAATCTTTCTTGCATTTTTGTATCTCCTACATGCGCTTTCTTTATTCCTTGATTTCAATTTTTTTCCTTTATATTTGATTATGGCACTTGAGGTGGAATCTAATCGCAAATTTTTGTAATGTATTCCACTCCTTGCCTTACATTTTTGTCCTTTAGTCCCGTCATATTTGTTTAAAAGTGAACGATCATCCTCCATTGGAGGAAGTAGCAAGGTCCCATGTCCCAACCGCTAATAAGATGTATTTTATGTTTAACACCCAATGAGGATGCTAGTCGCAACAACTGGCTAAAACTGCAGGAAATATGTTCACAAATTGTCTGTGGTGTTTCATTATTTTTTGTCCATGGAGAATAACTGGATACTTTTTGTTAAAAGAAGTCTGTATGAAAAATCGTCTGTGTTGTTTCATTATTTGTTGTCCACGGAGAAGATCTGGGTATTTTTTGTTAAAAGAAGTTTGTATGACAAATCGTCTGTGTTGTTTCATTATTTGTTGTCCACGGAGAAGATCTGGATATTTTTTGTTAAAAGAAGTCTGTATGACAAATCGTCTATGTTGTTTCATTATTTGTTGTCCATGGAGAAGATCTGGATATTTTTTGTTAAAAGAATTTTGTATGACAAATCATCTGTGTTGTTTCATTATTTGTTGTCAACATAGAAGATCTTGATATTTTGTGTTAAGAAAAGTTTGTATGAAAATCATCTGTGTTGTTTCTCCATAGAGAATATCATGATGCAATGTTTTGTTAGAAAAGTCTGTATGACAATCGTTTTTTATGTGTGTAGTAACTAGGCTTCCGGACGAAGAACAATGGCATTATGGATTTTTTTAAGGTTTTGATATTGACAAGGAACTTTTTTTGAATGCTCACTCTCAATTCTATATACTCAAATTCTATTTAAAACAATAAATATACACTGAATTTATTTTATAATTAGATATATAACACTGAACCCATTCTGCAGCAGCGATATCACTCTGTCAGAACCCAACGGTTCCCTTGCTGCCATCCTCAACACAATTTACATGGCACAGGGTTTAAGTAAGAAGCGTTCACTAACAGGTGGTTTATTTTATAATCTTTTATTATTTCCATTGAGTAGTTGATACGTTTCCTTTGCAACTAGCTTGTCGGATGCCTGCATTTATGTCTTCAATTATGCAGGTTGATTTTTGTTCCATGTAATTTTTATATAATGAATGAAATGGACTGAAGATTCAATTATCCAAAGTAAATTGGTTAAATTAGATATATAACACTGAATTTATTTTATAATAAAATATATTCTGATTAGATATGGTCAAATTCGATCGTTAATTAGTGAAAAAGGAAACATGATTCACCATACAGAGTGACAACCTATAATTGTTTACTAATCACACTTTTCACATGCCTAAAGTTACATGCTAAGCGTACATTTGTTGTTATGACGTCTGGGAGTGCGTTAACAACCAATTTCAAGTTTGATTTTTGAAAGGGTCTGTTGTCAAGTCATGAAACCTATTTTTTGAAGAGAATCCAACCAGTCCTCCTATGGGTAGAATGATTATACGACGTTTTAGATTTGTGTTCTTTTCCCTATCTCGTTTTCTTCAAAATTTTACCCCGTTAATTATTGTGTTCTATTCCATAACTTGATTCTTCAAAAATGGTATTAGTTCAGTATTATGTTTATGAGCACCTTTGAAAAGGAAAATAATTACAATTCTTTAATTAGGTTGATAACACCAATTGTTTTCTTGCTTAATGTGGTTAGTGATTTTTAAACCAGATCTATGGTTGGTGATATAATTTTTAATTTGCATCTATCCTAATTTAGTTTTTCCTAATGATTTAAAGGTGATAGGTCCTCAATGTTTACGCTATTGGATGTCTAACACAATGACTACTAATGAAAGGGGTTTTAAAGGTTGGGTTTTATCTTTGCAAATTAAATGTCTTCTTTTTAACACATCCCCTTTTCACTTGAAAATTTAAAACATTATCCTTCACCTTACAAGAAATTACGTTTTGGTTATAGTTCTTTTCTTTACCTTATCTAGAACTCTTCGATTTGATATCAGTTGCGTAATATGTATAAGAATTTACTAAGACATTTTTTTAATGTGAAGGATTTTATTGAAGAAAGAAAAGCATATAGAAGTTAGATTATGATCTTTACAAACTAGAATTTTTTCAGCTTTAACACTTTATTTTTACAACTTTAAAACAACATCTTCTGTAACAATGCATGTTAGTGCCAGTGGATTTCAAGTGTGTTAGATTTTATGTTAGGTAGAAGGTTGGAATTTATTTGTTTGTGCGTGCGTCCCTAGCGCCTTAGTCGTAAGTTGGCGACGTGATACCTTATGATTGGATCATTGCGCTTGTTGTTCGACAAACGCACATGAAACTAGCTTAGGGTTAAGCACCTCTAGATGTGGATGGAGTTATCTGGTAAGTAAGGTTGTACTTAATGTAATGTTAAGGTGATTGTCCCCCACTCTCCGGGAAGGTTATAGTTACTAATCGTTAAAGTTGTTGTTTTTGGATTGATTGAGGTTGTCTTAGCTTAGAGGCATGATCTTGCGTGTGTCGGGAGGGTAGTCATTTTTTTTTTTTGTCTAATTGATTTTTGCATGTTGCATCCAGTTGCATGATGTACTAGTATGATGGGTCATTATGTTGTCGGTTGCCTGATTTGCGTGAGTTTTGTTCATCATCAAGTTGTGTTGATTAATTGTTGTCGGTGTTACTTTCTTGCTTTAAAAAAAAAAAAAAATTAGCACTTGTTATGCATTGCATGTTGTCGTAACAATGGGGGTTGTTACAAGATAGCTTGAAAATGTTGAACTTTTATCTTGAGGTCTTGAATCTCCCATTGTAATTCATTGAGGAATTGAGAGAAAATATCCATTGGAAACATCACATATAATATACCAAAAGAAATATCTAAAAATGCTCTATCCAATTATATTGATTTAACAACAGTCTGAGCACCCTATCAAAATTTATGAGCTCTTAAATCCTTCTTCTGTCATGAAAAACCCTAAAACAATGTCGCTTTCAAATAAGCTACATCTTCTCTTCCGGAGCTCTGATTTGGACAATTCGATTTTTTGAAATGGAATAATTTTGCAAGAGGAACTTAGATTTGTAATTTCTTTGGGAAAATTTGGGAGCAATTGCCATAGAATTCAACAAAATCATGCGACACTCCGTGGAAAAACCCTAAAACATTACAAATTTTAAAATGTTGATAACTTCACTTCCCAGACTCCATTTCAGATGATTTGTTTTTGAAATTGGTAGATTTTGCAAGAGGAACTCATTAATAAAATTAGTTTATGAAAATTATGCACATAAAGCTTCAGGAATTTTCTAGCGTGTCTCAACCCTCTTTTTTTTTCTTGAACAATATGCCAAAAAATTCCCTTTTTCCTGGCTGAAGGAATGACTTTGATACCACTTGTTAAGTACAAAACATCCAAAAATACAATCACCACACAATATATATAGAACAATATGAAAAATATCCTTGATTAATATGGATCATTGAGGTAGGGAAACACCTTACAATAGATCCTACTAAGGAAGGGATCCACTATTGTTCACTTTCATATTCGAGGGGGCACCATCCTAATGAGTTACTACTCCAAATACAATACTTCTTAACTTTCACATTATATTTCTCATACCCGTTTATATAGTGTTAAATAAAACCTAAGAACATTCTAGAGGAGGAACCTTCTAGTAATCTGTCTTACATTTATTGTTTTCACTCTAGGCCTTATTTATTAAAAGCGACATTCATACCTAACAATGCATATCTAATATTATTCCCCTATTCCCCTAGCTGCACTACAAAATTTCCATGTCCTTCCTATATTGACACCTATTTCAAGGAGAGTGTAAAAATAATGATTAATATAAGTTTATATGATTAGATAACTAAAGGATGGAGTGGAATAGGTGATGGCCATGATGGTTTCATTATTTAAGGTCAGGAATTCTATCAAAGTTGGTAATTCCAACACCACAAGTGTGATTCCATAACTCATAGATGTTGCAAGAAGTTATTTTGTTGGAATTTTCCTTAGAAGTTCCATCAAGGTAAATACATATTTATTTGAATTTTGAATTTTTCAAACAATAATAAAATTGAGGTTTGATTTTTTAATATCATCATTTTTTAAAATAAAATATAATTTAAAATAAATCTTTACAACTGTATTATATGAATACATCATCAACTTTGTGATATCTTAATTTATTCTTAGTAATTCAAATGTTAACATAAACATTTGCTAATACAATACAACACAATTTTTCTATAATAAACAACAAATATGATAACAAAAATATGTCAAAACCACATTTTATGCTTATACTATTTAATATAATTTAAAAATGGTGGTTGTAAATGGTTGTTAATGTTTCATATCCAACATTATAAAATGAATAAAAAAACATAATTTTCCAATTATAGATACCCATAATAAAATGACACATCCATAATATAAATGTCGAAGAAAAGCATTTACATATCACTCTTCATTGCCATCACCCTAATTATCTTTCTCACTTGGCATTATAACATTCTTGTTTTTAAAAATATGTTTTGATCTTAGATCATGTCTCAGTACAAGCCACCAATCCCCATCCAACACATCTGGGTAAAAAATAATTGGTTTTAATGTTTGAGAAAACATAAGGATCCTTAGTTTCAACCCACATTTTTTTAGAGTTAATAAATATTACTCACTATCACGATCTTCTTTTACATTTCTTTGTTCAAAGGTATCCCACCACTTGCAACTAAAAATAACACATTGAAAAGATGAGAAGTCCACTTGCATGATCTCTTGTATCTTTCCAATGTAGCATATCTTCCCCTCTTTTAGGTTTTGATCACAGTGGCTAGCATGACTAGATTGATTGACCTCGACCCCTACTCCACAATATTGTGTGATGTGTCCATCATTGACATCCTTCGTGCGAAAATGATGCACATATACCAACATAGATGGGAACAAATGCACCTGTAAAAATGTGAACAATGGATAGTGTCATATCATTATGTCTAATAACCTGAGCATTAATACAAATATAATACATGTTACAATTCAAATGTGCAATATTATAAATTGAACGTGGTACTGAGAGAGGTTATTATAGAGTTTCTACACTTGATCCCTATGTTTAGTTCATCCAACACTTCTCCACGTGGGTCATGACTAGACACAACATATTTCTCTTGTATTTGGTCATCCACCCAACTCTTGGGACATAATTTTGGTATATTTTCTTTTAAATGACTAGGATATGACATGTTTTTTCCATTCAATCATCTGAATTTTTTCCTGTCACTATCCCACTTCCTTATATTTTCTTCAAACAACATGACCCATGGTCACATTTCCTCTGCATTGTAAAGAACAAATTTATTTATGGCATCAATTTCTAAATTTGTTGATGTATACAAGAATTCAAAATGAATAACATGAGATACAATATATATTATCAACTTCAGTGTTTCTCTATACAAAATTGAAAAATATAAGCGACTTACTCCTTATCAAGCACCTTTTTCCATTAATTTGGAGTATCTCCCCTTCCATTTCGTCTTCATCTTGTTGGTCATCCCAAAAAATTGCCCCTAGTGTGTCGTCAATTTGCTTGATGCACTCACTGGAATAATAGAACCACTCATATAATATGTACCCCTCCACCATAGATCCCTTCATTTTTTCCCTTTGTCAAACAAACCCCTTCAATTTTTTCATGTACCTTTCTAAGAAGAACATCCAACGACATGAGAGCACCCCAACTAATTCAACCTCATCAAGTAGGTGAATTATAATATGGACTTGCAAGTCCATAAAACTCGTGGGCAATTCATTCTCAAACATACAAAAAATATTAGCTATCTCTCGATGCCACCATGGAATGCTAGCTATATGAATCTCCTCTAATGTGATCCAACATACACATGTAGATAATGTTGATATGACATGTCATAGGTCCTATGGGAATTCATGGTTCACACAACCACGCATGAGAAAAGGATAATGACACTACAAAATAGACACACATCATTAAAATCCATAAAACTGTGAGTGCATAACATATTTTTACTTACACTATAGAAGAAGAATCATGTATTCAACATACATACCCTTAGAAGGTTCATATGGTCATGTGATTTAAGCCCCAACAAATTCCCTTCTATAGTGAAGCAACATTGTAGAGTCAGCCCATATAAAGAAGGTATCTTTACACCCAATACAACATCCTTCACCATAGAAAGATCATCTTTCTTCAAAATCCATGGGACATCACCTTCTTTAAAATACCAACAGGGACCAACCTCTCCTCTACTTTCTTTTCTTGGTCAATGTCTCTTTTTATAATTTGAAGCAATAAGATACGTCCTAATAGCCAATGTGTCGCTTTTTTTCAATTACATTTTCCTCCATAAAGAAGATGAAACATTTTTGGATATATGCATGGGATCTAGTAAGTGGCTGATATTAATATGATACCAATATGGAACCTCATAAAATACATATTTCCTTTTCATCGCGATGGGAATTTTCTCAACATAGGTGTCAAAAAAATAAGGATCATCAAACATAGGTTCCACATTTGAATAAAACAATTCTTCCATTTCCTTCTCCTTCTTCGTGTCATATTCCCTAATCCAATATGTTGTATCATTATTTCAGGTCTTTGATTTCTCTCTGGTTTAACATTGAAAGAAAATGCAACTCTTATATAAGGGTTCTCTTCTAGGAGGAATATCCTTGAACAATCATACACCAACTTTCATAGGTGGTTGGACCACCTAGCCTTTTATAGAAGATCTACAACATTTACATCCATGATACCCTTTTATTACAAGACTTGTGATGTTATTGTATACATAGCACGTTAGTGTCAAAAATATAGTTGCACCAAATTAAGTATGTCAAATAACATTAAATATATAAAAAAATAAATCAACATGCTTATCATAGAAAACTCCTAGTCCCAAATAATCATGCGTGGTGTACTCACATATGCCATACAATGTAAAATACCTCTCCATTGGGATGGGTTTTGATACATGATATACACGTATCCCTTTACATAATTCCTTAAATTAATCAATTAGTGGTTGGAGGTAGACATCCATTATCTTCACTTGTCTTCTACTCGAGACTATAAGAGTCAACAAAAGATGTTCATTCTTCACGAAAAACCATGGGGGGGATATTGTTATTGATCACTACCATTGGAAAAACATAATAGTTGGTGTTTTAGAGGGAATACATATTAACTATATCCATGGCTATGCTTAATTGTAGGATCTGTACTTCATCCTTGAATTTATTGGGCCATGTATCCTCTATATGCTTCATGGATATTGACTCTATTGGGATTAACATAAATCCTAGCTCACTTCTATGTGAGGCATGCCACCCCTACAACAAGGCTAATTGTTTTCAATGAAAGAGCCTTTGAATCCTTGGAATTATAGGCATGTGTGTCAATACATTATGAGGAGGACCATGTGCCTCACTTTTGTTTTTTTATTTCTAGTACCTATCATTTCCACATTCTGGACATATCTCTTTATCCGCATATTCATTTCTATATATAATACAATCATTCATACATGCCTAGGATGATGTGTACTCAACACCCAACATTTTTATCATTTTCTTTTCCTCTGCACAACTACTGGGAAAGGAATTATCTCTCGAAAGTACCTTATACATGAGTAACTTGCAATTAGTGGGAAATATAAATGTACATTATCATTAAGCATGCATAAAATCAACCATTTTTTTCCCTTCATTGTGTGATAATATTCCTTAAAAAAATTAGGGGACTTAATGGTTAGTTACCTCAAAAGTGTTGAGAAACATTTGTCTAACATACCATACATTGATTTCATGTTGTAAAATAACATTGTTGACCCTAGTTGGGTATACCTTGATGTGTGTCCAAAGAAACGGGTGGTGTAATCAAATTTTAGTCTTTTGAAGAAGGTATCGATGATATCAACGTCACCCCATAGTTCATTTTGTTGGAATGCATGTAAAACAATTCCCTCCATGGATTGGGTATCTCATAATAAATCATCCATACCAACTTCTATATCATTGCCTCCATCCCCAACATGTGAAGAACTAGTATTACTCTAGAGGTTTTGAATTGGTAACTTGGGATGTAGTGGGAATTGAATAGGTGGTTGATTAAATCATGCTATGTATGATTCTTCGTCGAGACGTGATCGTTTAATAGTAATCTCGTGACTTGACATCGTAGTGGGGTGAAACAATAGATGGTAAATAAGTTGCTCATCGTCAAAATCCTAATTGTAAAAATATGGAATACTACATTGATAATATTAGTAACAAATGCATTTAGTATGTTCAAGCATTTATTAGAAGCATGGAAATTGTTTTCCCAATAATAAACATGAAATCAACCACTTTACTAAACAAATGTCTAATTAATCAATACATTTACATTATTTCCATTTAAAATCCAAAAATCCAATCACTCAATTATCATTTTCTTATTCCCCAAGGGGTTTCTCCATAAAATAGATCCAATTCACAATGTAATACCATTGAGCTAGGCTAGTTTCCAGAAGATGGCATTTTATTAGTGGTAGGGTAAATAAGTTGTCCATTTTCATCAAACATTTGTTTGCAATATATTTCTCTTGATAAGATCTTGCAAAATTTTGGGACTACTAGAGTATCTTGCGCATCTAAACTCGATCCTGAATCATGATCCTGCAAAATTCAATGAAAAATTATACAACTACATGTGCATACATAACACAAATTCAATGAGATAAATAAATTATAAACAAAATATATACTTACTGCAATCGATGGGGGATAAATTGAAGGACTTGCAATGATATGGAATGAGTTGGAATATGAAGAATTGACCATTTGATATTGAAATTCTTTTTTTCTTGCATTTGAGCCAAAACTATCATCGTGGGAAGTATACAACAAGCTAACTTTAAAAAAAAATTGAATAACTTTTATAAGTTAACAATGCACTTAGTTATATAAGGATTCCTTAGTGCATCGTTATACTCAAAACACGTTGGTGATTTAAGTTATGAGAAGAACCGAACACTGACCTCCATTATTTCCTCCACAAAGAAAAACCTCCACAAAATCTAAATGCATATGTGTACATTTTCATTTTTCAAATTAAATTGTTTGTCAGTGCGTTAATACTTAAACACCACATCGGTGATGTATGAACTATATGAAGCATCATTTAAAGCAATTTACAAAAAATAGCATGCACATTTACCATGAATGTGCTGAAATATACTACAAAAAAGGAGTCAGTGCATACTACATACACAATGCAACAATGCACTATATAATGTATAACATATCAAAAAAGTAAGTTACAGAAAAAAATAACACACACTTTTATCATCAATGTGTCAAAATATACAATGAAAAAATGAGCAATAATTTCAATTTTTTCTAAATGTATGTGTTTATAAATGAAAAACCTATTCATTCTTTCATTCTTTTTCCAAAATTTAGAGGGGAGATTTGTGCAAGAAATATTTACCAACAAAGACTTCAAAGTGAGTGGAGTTTTTTTAAGATTCAAATTCGAAAGGGATCACTGTAGGTCACATACAAATCTGCAGAGGATAAAATTTCAAGTAGATGATTTCATTCTATTTATCCTCTTAATGTTTCTCCTATTTGATTCAAACAATTTTCAATGCATTCCCAAAAAAATAAAAAGGGTTTCATAGTTACCTGGAAGCCCTAATTTTCTTATTATTTTTCTTTCTTCCCATCTCTATATTTCACAATGATTTTTTTTAATCAATAGATTTTTATAGGGTTTGTTTACTTATATATGGGGCGTTCATTATCCATTGCAATGGAACCACTCATTGCATTGGATACCAAACTAACCCGTCACTGTCAACTTTTTTTAAAACACCTTTGTAGTTCGTGCTATGCATTGTACAGTGACAGATCACCAGTGCACATTCTCATGTCAACAACAACATTTAATTTAAATTAGAAATAATATTTTAAAAAAATTCCTTCATGGTTGACGGTGCATATTGTACAGAGATAAACACTAGGGCACATTGTCTTATAAACAACATTGTTGAGTTTAAAATGGAAATAATATTGTTTTTTATATGGAAATCACCATGTTTTAAATTATTTCACAGGTTGGCGGTGTGTAATAAATAGTACTTAGGTATCGATGCTTTTATTAATTTATAAAGAATCAACTGAATACAACAATTTTTTACATGTTTTCGATTTTGTAACGACACAATCATATATAGGTGCGTATACATATGGTTGACACACTGGTTCATACTCATTTAATATACAGACCGATATCTTATTTTGTAAAAAATTTACGTAATTTTTTATATCTGATGATTCCTAGCTTTTCATTTTTCAAGGAGATTTTGAAAATTCCAAGGGACAAACAAGGAGAAAACCAATACATGCTAGTAGGGATGTCCAACAAAGTGTAGAAGGAGATGGTAAAATAAATGTACATAATTGCATCGCAAGAGGATCCATCCAAACAATAATGTGCATCAGAGGTATGTAATCATTCATTTATTCTTTTATGTACATCAAATTTAATTATCATGCGTGTTGTTCCAGAGTCTATACTTAAAGCTTTTAAAAAGTACAGTGTCTAGGCATCCGAAAGTTAGTAAGATGTAAAAAGGAGGAGGGTAAACCTTAGGGAAAAGAAGCTAGGGTTGATTTCTAGGCTGTCGTTGCCTGGCTTCCAACTGTTCCTGGATGTTTATATCCCTTTCAATTGCAACCCATGCACGTTCAAGTTCTACCTGGGTGTTAGCTGTTTTAAGTATGGTATCAAAGAGATTTAAAGCGATATGGGTTTGATTTGTCAAACCGGGTTCAATATTGGGTTGTGTTACAACAGTGACAGTCATAGAGGAACAAAAAACTTAAGGAAATCCGAAAAGTTTTATGCTGTATCAATTTGATTTTATAAAAGAGAACTTTAGAAATCAATATTAAAAGCAAATTGCAAACCAAAGGCCTTTTTCTGTAACTGTGTTATATTGAAATAAATGGTGTATGAATTATGGAGAAAAACATTAAGCTGTCTATAGAATAAGGCTCCTATCGAGGGAGAATCTCACTCTGTAAGAAGAAGAAGAAAATAAGATAAGAAATGATCCGATGAAGCATAAAATATGACAACCTAAAGATTTACAGGTCTTGTACCTGCTAGTAGCCAATACAGAGGAAAAAATGTAAAAAATAGATAGCTAAACATCAATCACTGCAGTAGAAGTTTTACTAAATTGCAATGCAACATTCATCATATATATATATATATATATATAAGTGAAATAAGAATGAATATGAAATAACCAGAGAACAAACTCATAACCACAATGAAGAGTGATGGAATTAGGAATCTCCCAACTAGATTTCTTTTATTAAGTCTCAAAGAGGCGATCTCACAATACAATCAATCAAAAGTTCCGACCTTTTTTCTTCCTTCAAGAAAAGAGACAGTCTCTATTACAATCAATCAAAAAGGTCCAGCCTTTTTTTTCTTCTTCAAAATGTATATTTATACAAAATTCTTTTGCGTTGGAATCTCAATAGTTCCAGAGGTTTTCGGTTACAATCAAGGAGTCGAAACATTTCGTTTCTTTTTCTCTGTTCTCATTTGGTACCCGAAACCTGCCTCTTTGCATGCTCTGTGCAAATAATGCACTTCTCCACCAGCTGTGATATCAACTTAGATGGATCTGCTTGATTATTTGCCTAAAAAATATAGCAGTCTTTCATCAATAGTGGCAACCTTCCCTCCACCTGTTGATCTTCGGCATTAATAAAGCATAACAACATACTTGGTTTAATTAGCCATTTGTCTATTTGCACTATGTCTGTTTGAGTTATTTGTGATATCTCGGCTAATTCTCTTTCTTTATTTTCCTTGATATTTAGCATATATTTAGCTTTATTGATCTGACCCAGTATCTCCATGCCACTTTCACCATCGGAACCCAAACAAATCTCACTTAACAAACCGAAAATTTCTGCACAAGATTTCCTCAGTTTCCTATCTTGTTGTTTGCCTTTGGATATATTTCGCTCCCATTCTTTCAACAAGATATTACCCCTGGTCTTCTCTGCGATGGGAAAACTAGAACTACTACTTGCTTCCCTTCTCATTGTGGCTATAATAGCCTCCTGGAATGCCACCCAAGCTGCTTCGGCATCCCTTTCTTTAAGAGAGAGGTTTTCCAACCCCTGATCAATGAGTTGGAAGCTGCTTTGAATTGTTTCCACTTTTGTAAGCAAACCTTGTTGCATCGCCGTTAAACTTTTTCTAATATCTATTTCTTGGGATTGAAATATCCCGATGTCGATTACCTAACTTTCGGCGAATTCTAGCTTGGCTCGAAGCTGGTCTATCAATTCTCCCTACTGGCTTATCTAAGTCTGACTCATCTGAACCTTCAACTGTGACTGTTCGAGATCGACTTTAAGCCGCTTGATTTCCTTTTGATCTTCTATTCTTGCTTGCTCTAAAGTCACAATTGCTTGATCTTTAGCAGTAGCCTCTACTGTAGCTAGATTAGCCTCTAGTGTCTTGATCAAACAATTCTTTCATTTTAGCTTATCCTTTAGGGTCCTGACTGAATATTGATTCGCCATGGCGAAAGCACCCAATGTTCCTGCTATTTGCATCGCGAATTCAACTTTCTTCATATCTTTCCCATTAGTTAAAATTTTATATTTCTTAGAGACAATACCTACCTCTTGGTAGAGTTCTTGTCTCACGACCACTTTCCTCTTCTTATCAAAGAAGAATTCATTCATAGGTAGCTCTTCAACTGCTATAGGTGTCAATTTTTCACCAAAAATCCAACTTGTGTCCGGGATTTCCTTTGCAGACTGTAAGGGGGTAATGGAGGCGAAGCGATTGCCGACCTGTTTAGAAGATTTCCCGGGAGTAATGACTGAAGTTGACTCACTTGGAGGACCAGAAGCCTAGACTTCCTGTTTCGGGCCACCAACTTACTCTTATTTATCCTGTTGTTCTTCTCGGTCAGGTGTTGAACCTTTGGAGCCTTCGACCTTTGTTTTCTGCACCTCTACAGTCATCGGATTCTCACCCCGTAATACTGGAGGGAGGCAAATTCACCTATGCTCTTGGAATTTGACAACATCGGCCCTCTCTTTGGGCGATAGGGCTTCTATTCAAGCCAAAACCTTGTCATAAGATTTTGCGCCTCGGAAAATATCACCGTGAGGCGAATTCTCATGCTCAAATCTTTTAAGGCCACAACTGGCCAAATGATTACTCATGACCCTGTGTGGATCGTGTTTCTTGAATTCGATATGAACCAAATTTATATCTTCTAGGGCTGCTACCTTGGCCTTTGCATGCCCGAAGTCTAATAATGAATAAGTGTTTAAATGAATAGGAAAAGGTGGCCATACCCTTTTTGAATACCCTTTCAGTTCTTTACATATACCGCCAATTACAGTTTTCTTGGCGATCTCACGACAAGCCAGCCTGTCGGGTATAAGTAAGGGTAAATCATGTGGAGGGATGGAAGCGCTGAACAACCTGACATATGAGAATTCTTTCTCCACATACCAATCGGCCACTATGCTTAAATTTGCTATGATGTTATCCGATATCCCAGGTGGCAGATTACCGAAGATGGCAACATGCATCGATACCATCACCCAGTTGAAGATTTCGTATACGAAATCTGAAGCCTTGTCCTCCCAAAGATTAGAATGGTATACATGGACTAGCTTAGCATCCGATGGATCCCAGCTGCAATTCATCAAGGGAAAAGGTGTCATGGAACATACTGCGTCCATGAGATATGCAGACATAAAAAATGAAGCAACTTTCCTGCTCTCTTTCTGCGTCCGATATTCTGTAACCCGACTGGTCAGGCTATCTGATAAAATTTTAGCCCAGTTTAAAGAAGAGCCTTCTGCTACTGAGTATATCAAGGGAACCCATTGGAGGAAAAAATGCGTGCTGTGTTCCCTCCCGTACAATCTACAGGTCATCATCGCTACGTATTTGAACTATGGTTCCAAATAAGATATGGAATAAATTCCATTGCTGTCTGCCCTGAACTTCGCTAGGTGTGAGACCCAATCCTTAATCAAATCAGATAAACTTTTCACATATTTCTCGCATTCCTTCTTTTTAAAACCATCTAAAAACTCTGCATTGTACGAGAAGTCTGACGTGGGTGTTAATTTGTACATAACCTATAATCTTTCTGGTCTGAAGGTCCCAATAGTGACCCCTTGCTCGGTGATGATGGTTCTGGTAGGGATGTCTACATGATCTAGCGCCCATCGGATCATGTCACAGTAAGGTAGAAGACATGGTCGGGTTCTACTTTGTGCATCTTTGCCTGGAAGATGATCTTGTATTTGGTAGTCATGTCGTCTGTCTCATTGTCACTGGAATCGTCCGAGTAGTTCACCAACTGTGATTGCAACACCTCTGAGATGTATGACCAGGTTTGTACGCAATCAACTCTTCGAGGTGAAGTATCTAAAATATTATCAGAACCTTGTCCTGAAACCTCTGCGCTTTCCTTAGATACTTTTCGCGGGGCCATGACAGGGGATTGTAACTTTGCTCTTCTGCAATAAAAATGTGTATACATATAGAAGTTAGCTTACTGAGAAAAACTTCTCTCTGTGGGATAGAAATGAACTTTATGAATGAAATAGGAAGTAAAAGATCTATATCTTTGACCATTTAACATATCGATGTCCTTACGAATAGAACGGTCCAATCATAATTAGATAGAGATTTTGGCAATAAAAACCATATCCTCACTTTGCTATTTCGCCTTATTTCCAATTAATGCCATAAAATTCGATGGTTCATGGAACATGCTGGCACAAGGAACATTTGAAATTACCTCGTAAACTGTGCATTATTATCATTTATATTAAACAATGATTAGGATGGATTGGCTTCCTTAATTAGGATTTAAATCAACATTTCGATGTTCGTCGTATCGGGACTTTTAACTGTGACCTTTTGAGCCTCTAAAACCCGAGATTGCGATGATTAGATTTAGTAAAGTGAGGATGTAATCAGATTAAATGTTTTATTAATCATGTTTTAATTTATATCACGACTTCGCGGCTCGGGGCTTCGAGGGTATAGTTTTTGGGTGGAACGTATGCCGAGTCACGAAATCCCGAGAGGTTTTAACATTGGTCAAACTAAACACTCTGGACGTTAACCCGGGTTACTTATGTGAGGATATCACGGCTTCGTCTTTCGGGGTTATGACGGTAATGTTTTAGGAGAGAGTAAACGCCGAGACGCAAAATCGCGACAACATTTGACTGGATTTTACATGGTCCCACTCTTAGCTTTCACCTGAGGTAAGCTTTTGAAACTTTTCGCGACCTTGCACATCGAGGTTTTTAAATCTTGTGACTTGTAACTCCCGAAGAGAGATATTCCGAGGTACAAAGAGAAACAACCTTCGTTTAATGATAAAAGTGGTAACTTATGAAACATCACATCTCCCGCTATTTCGCATGTCGAGACTACTGAGATTTTCAATAGGTGAATGTCATGAAGTGAAAAAGAACTTAAGAATCGACATTTTACCTTTAAAATAGATTTGAACCAAATGAAAAAGGCGGCTCCAACATAGGCTCAACTAGGGATCCCGTTTCCCTGTGAGGCGGGAAGAATAGTAGACCACGTGCCTGTATTGGGTAAATGGAGTCACCGGTTTCACTTCTGTGAAACTTGCTTTAGGGAAAAGACAAACTAAGGGAAGAATTTTTTTTTGTCTTTTACTGCTGTAAGGCTTTTCAATACTCAAATATATTTCTCACTCAGCTACAGTCCCTTTCACAACTTTCTCTTTCTCTTTACTGATTTTAGGTATGCATTAGGACAAATCAAAACAGTTCAAGGAAATCCAACAGATCTTTGCAATTTTTTGGCTTACATCCAACACAATTTATGACCTTTTTTAATCGGGGAGTCCCGTCTGGACTTAGGATGTGGATCCGATCTCGGGAAAGTTGATTACCAGAGTCAAGTGATATTCATGTATAACAGCCTTACATATATCTCAGATATTGCTTCACTGCCAGCGGGCCTGTTCAGTACCTCGGTGAAGTTATCTGCCCCTTTTTTGCTGAATTTGCTTTCACCACTTCGAAATGTATTTATGCATTTAAATGCTGAGACGAGGGCAATCATTTATGAATTTCCTTTCATCGTCTCTTCAGACTAGATGTACAATTAGATATGACTTTCCTTTCATCATCTGTCTTATTATTTTCTTTTTAGAATACAAAGTGGGGGCAATCAGATTGTATAAGGGGTGATATCTGCGTAATATTTTGCAATGTAGGTCTATCAACTTACTTTGATTACTCGGTGCCAACCTTCCTTTGACTTTCACAACACCTTGGGTCCGCATGGAGAAAAAGAGGAAACATTTTTCTGGGGGTTTTCCTTTGAGTAAGCCTTAGCCCTTCAAAACTGTTGAAAAACCTAGAAAAGTCAGGATCTACCTACGCATAACTTGTTTAGTAAGAGACCGACGAGTTGTGAAGACCAACCTTCTTTCCAAAACATGCTTGCCGCTTTCAAAGTTTAAACACAATCTCTTCTCCCTACGTATATAAATCCAAAAAGACATTTGGAATTTTTAAGAAGACAAATATGAGGACCAAAAGAAAGGTGACGGAAAGATGTTTGTATGTTGAGGGGCAGGGGTTGAAAATTAAAACTGCTTTTTTGAAAACCCTTCCCCAAAGATGCTTCAATTTCTGTTTGTTTTAACTACCACCTATCTGTGTTTAAAATTATTAGGACCCAGAGCGAGTAAATGTACTTTTTAATAATCAATTAAGTGAGAACATTAGATTTATGGGATCTTTATGATGTTTATTGGAGATCTCTGCTTTCTTAAGGAACAAAATTTTCAGGATTTCGTGCCTTTACCTTACCATTTTTAAAATAACCGAAAACCTTTTCTGTCACCTATTTTTGGCGAATGTAAATCTCTGATACATGAACTTCTATTTTCTCCATTCATCTATTTATTTTGCAAACCGAAATCCTGTAAACACAAAGAGTGTCCTTTTAAAAAAAATTAAAAGTATTTGAAAACCATGTATCTCTACTTATATTGACCTAAACAATAAAAATTGAAAACTTACCTTAAGGGAATCATGAAATAGAAAGCAAATAAAAACCGGTATATACAATGGAAAACCTCGGAGAACTAATTATGTCATGTAGTGTTTTAGATAACGCCCCTTGACAGGGGCGTTGAAGATTTTACCATCCAGATTTTCTAATAAAAATGATTTTTTTCCTTCAGAAGTTGCGACTCTAAATGGTCCATACCAAATATGATCGAATTTACCATGTTTCGCCAAATATTCCTTCCTATCATCCCATCTTAAGACCAAATCTCCTAGAATAAACTCTCTGTCTTTTGTCTTACGGTCAAATAATGTTTTCATGTCGTCTTAATATTTTTGCAATCTTTCGTCCACCTCGACCATGTTTTGTTGTAATTCGATCAGCTGATTTATTCTCCTTGTGACGTGGTTTGGTTCTTCTTTCTCATATTTCCATATTTTCATCATGAGAAGCGCTAAGTTTATAGGTAATACCACGTCAGTCCCATATAACATCTGGAAAGGAGAAATACTAATGGATTTTTTTTGTGCCAATCCGATTTTCCCATAGTGCGTATTTTAGATGTATATGCTAGGATCTCTTATTCTCATTCAACACTTTCTTAATTATGTTGATCAGAATATTATTCAAAGATTCGGCCAGTCCATTCCCTTGGGGATAATATGTCGTAGAATGGCCATAGATTTAAAAGCCTGAGCATTATCTGTTACTATCTTTTGGGGGAAGCCGAATCTAGATAAAATATTTTATTCTAGGAAATCTATTACCATCGAATCTATAGCCCTCCTGGTAGGAATAGCCTCTACCCATTTAGTAAATTAATCTGTAGCAGTTAGGATCCATTTGTGTTGAGCCCTGGAATGGGGGTTAATTTCACCTATAAAATCCTGTCCCCACTATTGAAAAATAGCCTTTGTTTTGACTGGAGCTAAAGGTAGCGTTGGGAGTTTATGCTTGCCTATGAATAGTTGGCAAGGGTTGCAAGCCCTGACTTTGGAATTTACATCCGAGAAAATTTTAGGCCAATAATAACCTGCCCTCAGGATTTTATAAGCTGTTGCTCTCCAAGCGTGATGGCCCCCGCACACTCCTTCGTGGAATTCTCTTATGACCTTCTATGTTTCAGATTCAACCAAACAGACCAACAGGAAGCCAAGTGGGTCCTTCCAAAACAATTTACCCTCAGATATACAGTATTTGATCGCATGTAGTTTTAGTGTTCTGGCTTTGGATGGAGATAAATCACTTGGGCAGTTCAAAGTCAATAGGTATGATACTATGTTTTTGTACCAGTCAGAGGATGTAAACTTCTCTTCGATCCTGACTTCACTTGTTTTCTCGTAGAGCTCGTTAATATCTTCCTCTTCTCCACATCCCTGTATGCTATTTATGCCAAGGGATTTGTAATTGGATTCAGCTAAGAGTTTAGCCAAACCTTGACCCTTTATCATCTTCGTCGGCTTTATTTCCAGATCAAATTCTTGAATTTTTGCGAGCCACTGTCCCCTTCTGCCATCATTGTCAGGCTGTACTAAAATGTCTTTTACAGAGCTAGTAGGTACATACGCGATTATCTTGGAATGCAATACATAAGTCCTAAATGCCTTCAATGCCTTTACCATAGCATATGCTTGTTTTTCCATTATATTGTATTTTAGTTCCACGTCTATGAGACTTTTGCTGAAAAAGGCTATCGTTTGTTTGAAACCCTCTTCATTTTTCTGGAGGAGCACCGTGGAAATAGTGTGCTAGGAAGTGAATGAGAAAATGAGAAAATCCTTTAGATAGTCGAGGCTTGCCAGTACAAGTGCCTCACTTATAACCCTCTTGATATGTGAAAATGATTCTTTGGCCTCTACTCTCCATTTTACCTCGCTGTTTTTCTTTAACATACCTATGATTAATTTCACAATTTCAACGAAGTTTGGAATAAACCTTCTCAAAAAGTTTATCTTTCCTAAGAATGACAAGATTTCCTTTACATTTCTAGGAATATTTATTGTGTCTATAGATTGAACTCTGTTGGGATCAATTTTAATTCTGTCTCGGGACACAATATGGCCCAAGAGTTTACCTTCCCGCATGGCGAAGTGAGGCTTTTTAGGGTTTAAAGACAGACCGAACCAACGACATTTTTTGAAAGTCTGTTTGAGATGTATTAAATGGTCTTCGTCAGGATTAGAAAAAATGGTTAGATCATCAAGGTAGGTAACTACAAACTTGTCTCTTTCGTCGACGAAATCAATATCCATAGCACGCTGGAAAGTGGCACCTGCATTCATTAGACCAAAAGGAATTTTATCATTCATGAATGTACCCCAGGGTGTAGTGAAATTTATTTTTTCTTTATCTTGTTCATTTACAACAATTTGATTGTACCCAGAGAAACCGTCGATCATAGACATCCTATTTTCTCTGACTACCTTTTCTAAGACGTGATCCATTTTAGGTAAAGGATAGTTGTCTTTTAGGGAAGATTTATTTAAATTTCTGAAATCAACACACAGTCTAATCTCTCCACTCTTTTTTCTAACTGGAACCAAGTTTGCCACCCAATCGGAGTAGCTCAGAGGTACTATTATTTTCGCGTCTAAAAGCTTCTTGACTTCTCTTTCGACTACAGGTAATAAGATAGGGTTGATTTGTCTAAGATTTTGCCTAAAGGGTTTGATACCAGGCTTCAAAGGTATCTTGTGTTCGATCACGGTAGTGTCGTAAGTCCTAAGCTCTTCGTAAGACCAAGAAAAAACATCTTTATATTGTGCAAGAAAATTTTTATACTTACTTTTCACCTCAGGAGGAAGATACTTTGACATTTTCAACATCCTGGGTTCTTCTTTTGTCCCATATCGCAATCGTCAACCTCTTCTGGTTGGGGTTGAAGAGTAGATTTTAAAGGCATGTCATTTTGATCGAAAAGTCTCTCCAGGGGGATTAGTCCCTTTAGAATATGATTATTTTTTAAAACTAACATGCGATGGTTGACAATTTTTTCTCGGAACTCCTGAGGGTCTTCTCCTTCTTGCATGATCCACATGTGATCATTTTGATTCTCTTGATCGATGTGTGTTTCAGAAAATTCACCCACTGCTTCGAGGAACTTTCAGATCTGTTCGTCATCCTCGAAAACTTGCCAGTGTTGTATGTTGTTCGAGATGGATGGTCTGTGTCTTACCTCTATATGGTATTTTAATTTAAAATCCATGGGCGGAGCGAAAGTCGAGGCTTCCTTGGATAACGAATCGGGCTACAAATTTTCGGTGCGTGGTATGAAGTGGATATTTACAGACGAGAAGAAATTTTCCATTNTCGATCATAGACATCCTATTTTCTCTGACTACCTTTTCTAAGACGTGATCCATTTTAGGTAAAGGATAGTTGTCTTTTAGGGAAGATTTATTTAAATTTCTGAAATCAACACACAGTCTAATCTCTCCACTCTTTTTTCTAACTGGAACCAAGTTTGCCACCCAATCGGAGTAGCTCAGAGGTACTATTATTTTCGCGTCTAAAAGCTTCTTGACTTCTCTTTCGACTACAGGTAATAAGATAGGGTTGATTTGTCTAAGATTTTGCCTAAAGGGTTTGATACCAGGCTTCAAAGGTATCTTGTGTTCGATCACGGTAGTGTCGTAAGTCCTAAGCTCTTCGTAAGACCAAGAAAAAACATCTTTATATTGTGCAAGAAAATTTTTATACTTACTTTTCACCTCAGGAGGAAGATACTTTGACATTTTCAACATCCTGGGTTCTTCTTTTGTCCCATATCGCAATCGTCAACCTCTTCTGGTTGGGGTTGAAGAGTAGATTTTAAAGGCATGTCATTTTGATCGAAAAGTCTCTCCAGGGGGATTAGTCCCTTTAGAATATGATTATTTTTTAAAACTAACATGCGATGGTTGACAATTTTTTCTCGGAACTCCTGAGGGTCTTCTCCTTCTTGCATGATCCACATGTGATCATTTTGATTCTCTTGATCGATGTGTGTTTCAGAAAATTCACCCACTGCTTCGAGGAACTTTCAGATCTGTTCGTCATCCTCGAAAACTTGCCAGTGTTGTATGTTGTTCGAGATGGATGGTCTGTGTCTTACCTCTATATGGTATTTTAATTTAAAATCCATGGGCGGAGCGAAAGTCGAGGCTTCCTTGGATAACGAATCGGGCTACAAATTTTCGGTGCGTGGTATGAAGTGGATATTTACAGACGAGAAGAAATTTTCCATTAGATCCCAGGCACAATTTCTATATGCTCTCAATCTCGGGTGTTTGACCTGGTATTGTTGATTTATCTGTTTGACTACCAACTCAGCGTCTCCATATACATCCAGGTTTTTTATGTCCAGTTTCTTTGCAGCTTCCAATCCTAAAAGTAAAGCTTCATATTCACATACATTGTTAGTGTAGTCTATATCCCATTGAAGCTTGTAAGAAAAAAGGACGACAAACCTATTTTCAGGTGCCACAAAAAGTACTCCTGCACCGGCTCCTTGACATGACAGAGCAATGTCAAAAAACATTTTCCAGATCCCTATACTATGCATATTTTCTGAATCTTTCTCGTCTATGCAGTTTTCTTCTGTGCAACTATCTATACCATCATCAAAAGACAAAATACAATTTCCTAGATCTTGATCAACAATGTAAACAGGAAAAATTTTAGGATTCTGAGGATCACTCACGGTATAGGCTAACCTCATTTCTCTGTATAACCTAGTAAGTTTCCAACCAAATACAAGAATTGTGGAATAATTCATGTCCAGTTGGAGGGATCCCCCGAGTTTGGCTCCCCACGACCTTGATAACAGTAATCCATATTTTGGGGGGATATCAACAATAACTACATCCATCAAAACACTTTTTACTGGGACCTGTGCAAGGGTGACTACTAAATATTTTATCATGACTAAGAACTTGACTCTTCTTGAATCAAAAGAGTAGAGATCTCCGTAAGGTTGGGTGATCTTGAGGCCCAGTCTATCCATAATAGCTTTGGGCATCACATTATGTGAAGCTCTAGAATCTAGCATGAAGTTATGCAGCAGTTGATCATGCACATTTAGGGTGATATAGAAAGGGGAAACAGTGTCTTTGGCACCCTCTAAATGTGGACCGAAAGTGATATTTGGTTTGTCATCTTCCAAATTTATTTCGTCTGATTGATTTTCTTGATCCAAACAACCTATCACCTTGGTTATCTGTTTTTGATATGCAGGGTTTTTTGCTAATTCAACCAGCAGAATCGATATTTTGATCCTATTTATTTCATTTTCGACACTAAAACCACCGCCACCTTTGTCCGTTTCTCTGGTTGAAACCTCGAACTCTTTCTTCTCTAACTTATTTGTCTGAGCTGATTTATTACTCGTGATCTTAATTACCGGTGTTTGTGTATCGACCATCTTGAGCTCCTTTGTTTGGGTCTCAACCTCCTTCGTCTTTGGATCCAATAAGTCAGTCTCTTTAGATGTTTCGGTCTCCTTTGGGGTGGGTACATATACTTCACCTCTAGAGAGAATTTTCCTGGGTTGAGAAATCAACACGAACTTGTTTTTAGACCTCAGGTTATACCTAGGTTGGACTTCAGCCATTATTGAATCAGTTACTTATTGATGGTCTGAGACATCTGTGTTGTTTATGTCATCATCTGCATCTGAGGGTTCCTGTGTGCTTAAAGACTTCTCATACTCTTCTTTAGTTATATAAGGTTGAGTGCAGTCGTCACCCAATTTTGTCACATCTTCTTCCAGACCTTCGAAATCTTCCAGATCATTTCCTCCTATAAAATTTTCATTTTTTAAAGGGGTTTGAATTTTATGATCTTCATTTTTAGTCTGCCTTTATTGATTTTGAGGGTTGGGGTTTCTTCTGAATTCTCTTTTAACGAAAGGATCACTCTTATATTGGTCTAGCTCCATTCTGGAAATCTTATTCGACAATGCTTTAATTACCCTAGCCATATCATCCATTTTGTCGTCTGTAGATCTATTAGATCCTGAGGGTCTCGCTTGTTCCCTAAAACATCTGGTTTCCCTATTCCCCATTTCTAGCCTAGATTTCAACTTACCAGAGGCCATCATGTTGGACTCAATTTCTACAACATCATCTTGCATTCGGGTTAAGGTATCCCCCCTCCCTTCTCTCAAGAGAAGGGCGAAGTTGGGTTCGAAAGCCCCTGCGAAGGTTACTTTGGCTGTAGGTTGGGAGGGTTTGACTTCGGCTGGGATCTTATTATATAGTTTATTAAATCTTTGGATAAATTCCATAACTGTTTCTGAATTCCTTTTCTTTAAAGATCCGAACTCGGTTAGATAATATAAGTGATCTTTTCTTTCACCCCATTGTCTAAGAAAGGCATCTTCTAAGGCATCATAAGATAGAATAGACCCTGCAGGTAGGCTTCGAAACTAGGTTCGTACCTGTCCTTCGAAAGTTTGGACAAAAATCCTCGAATACACGTCTTCGTGTTCGAGACCTAGGATATCCACGAATTGATCGAAAAAGTTTATATGTTCGGCTGCGGTCAAGTTTCCTTCTCCTGTAAACTTAGGTAAGTTTTTTATATAATTTTCGGGAAGGTCATGAAGAGGGACAGGTAGAACCAAAGGCGCATATCTTGCAGCCACTTTAGCGAAAACTATGGGAGGAGGGAGAGGCCCTTGGCCTCCTCCTCCTCCTGCAGCCCACCACCTCCTAAAACTCCTCCACCTCCGAAAATCCCTCTGCCTCCTGCTCTGGCAGTTGCCATTGGTACTATTGGATAAGGAAATGGTGTATTGTACAAAGGGTTCTGGAATACTAAAAGAAAATATTTAACTTCTTCATGAGATGGGAAGGCCAAAGACGAGTGATCGGAGACGAGAGGACTTGGCTCTTCGGACTTGCAAGCGACGTAATCGGGGGATCCCGCGGGTGTGATCTTTGAGTATATAGTATACTCTTCGAGACTTGGTGATGTCGGGAAGTCTGAAAGGAGAGTCGGCAGGATATCAACTGCTGATAAATTTACTGTTGGGATTTTACCTTTGTGTCCGATAGAGGTTTTCGGAAGGATTTCACTTTTAATTACAGATCTGAATGAAAAATAATTAGTGGTTTCGGGAGGTGTGCTATGCAAAGTTGAAGGTTCACAAGCACTTTTTGTCTTAGGCTGTGGGTGTTTAAGCTAATAGACTACAATGGTTGGCTTAAGAGAACTTCTATCTTTTAGTATTTTTTCAGGATCTGAAATAGGCATGGTCTGCTTGTTCTCTGGGTTTTGTCTAGTATTCCTTCGACTAGATGCCAGCTTACTTATACGTAGAGTCGCCAAGTGAAAGATAAGAAAAACCTTTTAGAAAGTGCTCACTCTTTGTTCACTATCAAAGGGTGAAACTTGAAAATATGTCGTTCTTCCCAAGGAAAAGGTTTCGTAACTTCGTCCCCGACAACGACACCAAAAATATGTTGTTCTAGAGTCCATACTTAAGGCTTTTAAAAAGTACAGTGTCTAGGCATCCGAAAGTTAGTAAGATGTAAAAAGGAGGAGGGTAAACCTGAGGGAAAAGAAGCTAGGGTTGATTTCTAGGTTGTCGCTGCCTGGCTTCCAACTGTTCCTAGATGTTTATATCCCTTTCAATTGCAGCCCATGCACGTTCAATTTCTACTCGGGTGTTAGCCATTTTAAGTATGGTATCGAAGAGATTTAAAGCGATATGGGTTTGATCTGTCAAACCAGGTTCAATATTGGGTTGTCTTACAACAGGGACAGTCATAGAGGAACAGGAAACTTAAGGAAATCCGAAAAGTTTTATGTTGTATCAATTTGATTTTATAAAAGAGAACTTTAGAAATCAATATTAAAAATAAATTGCAAACCAAAGGCCTTTTTCCGTAACTGTGTTATATTGAAATAAATGGTGTATGAATTATGGAGAAAAACATTAAGCTGTCTATAGAATAAGGCTCCTATCGAGGGAGAATATCACTCTATAAGCAGAAAAAGAAAATAAGATAAGAAATGATCCGATGAAGCATAAAATATGACAACCTAAAGATTTACAGGTCTTGTACCTGCTAGTAGACGATACAGAGGAAAAACTATAAAAAATAGATAGCTAAACATTAATCACTGTAGTAGAAGTTTTACTAAATTGCAATGAAACATTCATCAGATATATATAAGTGAAATAAGAATGAATATGAAATAGTAGAGAGAACAAACTCATAACACAATAGTGACGGAATTAGGAATCTTCATATTGCTTTGTATTAAGTCTCGAAAAGAGACAGTCTCTATTACAATCAATCAAAAAGGTCCAGCCTTTTTTTTTTCTTCAAAATGTATATTTATACAAAATTATTTTGCGTTGGAATCTCAATAGTTCCAGAGGTTTTCGGTTACAATCAAGGAGTTGAAACGTTTCGTTTCTTTTTCTCTGCTCTCATTTGGTACTCGAAACCTGCCTCTTTGCATGCTCTGTGCAAATAATGCACTTCTCCACCAGCTGTGATATCAACTTAGATGCCCCTGCTTGATTATTTGCCTCAAAAATATAGCAGTCTTTCATCAATAGTGACAAGCTTCCCTCCACCTATTGATCTTCGACATTAATAGAGCATAACAACATACTTGGTTTAATTAGCCATTTGTCTATTTGCACTATGTCTGTTTGAGTTATTTGTGATATCTTGGCTAATTCTCTTTCTTCATTTTCCTTGATATTTAGAATATATTTAGCTGTATTGATCTGACCCAGTATCTCCATGCCACTTTCACCATCGGAACCCAGACAAATCTCACTTAAAAAACCGAAAATTTCTTTACAAGATTTCCTCAGCTTCGTAGCTTGTTGTTTGCCTTTGGATATATTTCGCTCCCATTCTTTCAACAAGATATTACCCTTGGTCTGCTCTACAATGGGAAAACTAGAACTACTGCTTGCTTCCCTTCCCGTTGTGGCTATAATAGTCTCCTAGAATGCCACCCAAGGTGCTCCGACATCCCTTTCTTTAAGAGAGAGGTTTTCCAACACCTGATCAATGAGTTGGAAGCTGCTTTGAATTGTTTCCACTTTTGCAATAAAACCCTGTTGCGCCACCGATAACCTTTTTCTAATCTCTATTGCTTGGGATTGAAATATCCTGATGTCAATTACCTGAATTTCGACGAATTCTAGTTTGGCCCGAAGTTGGTCTATCAATTCTCCCTTCTGGCATATCTAAGTCTGACTCGTCTGAAACTTCAACTGTGACTGTTTGAGATCAACTTTAAGCTGCTCGATTTCTTTTTGATCTTCTATTCTTTCTGGCTCTAAAGTCGCAATTGCCTGATCTTTAGCAGTAGCCTCTGCTATAGCTAGTTTAGCCTCTAGTGTCTTGATCAAACGATTATTTTGTTTTAGCTGATCCTTTAGGGTCCCAACTGAATATTGATTCGTCGTGGCAACAGCACCCAATGTTCTTGCTATTTGTGTCGCGAATTCAAATTTCTTCATATCTTTCCCATCAGTTAAAATTTTATATTTCTTAGAGACAATACCTGCCTCTTGGTAGAGTTCTTGTCTCACGACCACTTTCCTCTTCTTATCGAAGAAAAATTCATTCGGAGGTAGCTCTTCAACTGCTATAGGTGTCAATTTTTCACCCAAAATCCAACCTGCATTCGGGATTTCCTTTGCATATTGTAAGGGGGTAATGGAGGCGATGGGATTGCCGACCTGTTTAGAAGATTTCCCAGGAGTAATGACCGAAGTTGACTCACTTGGAGGACCCAAAGCTTCAACTTCCTATTTCAGGGCACCAACTTGCTTTTCTTTATCCTGTTGTTCTTCTCGGTCGGGTGTTGAACCTTTGGAGCCTTCGGCCTTTGTTTTCTGCACCTCTACGGTCGTTAGATTCTCACCCCGTAATACTGGAGGGAGGCAACTGTGATTGTGCTCTTGGAATCTGACAACATCGGCCCTCTCTTCGGGTGGTAGGGCTTCTATTCGAGCCAAAACCTCGTCATAAGATTTTGCTCCTTGGAAAATATCATTGTGAGGCGAATTCTCGTGCTCGAATCTTTTAAGGCCACAACTGGCCAAATGATTACTCACGACCCTATGGGGATCGTGTTTCTTGAATTCAAAATGAACCAAATTTATATCTTCTAGGGCTGCTGCCTTGGCCTCTGCATGCCCAAAGTCTAATAATGAATAAGTGTTTAAATGAATAGGAAAAGGTGGACATACCTTTTTTGAATACCCTTTCAATTCTTTACTTATACTGCCAATTACAGTTTGCCTGGCGATCTCATGACAAGCTAGCCTGTCGGGTATAAGTAAGGGTAAAGCATGTAGAGGGATGGAAGCGCCGAACACCCTAATGTATGAGAATTATTTCTCCACATACCAATCAACCACTCTGCTTAAATTTGTTGTGATGTTATCCGATATCCTAGGTGGTGGATTACCGAAGATGGCAACATGCATTGGTACCATCACCTAGTTGAATATTTTGTATACGAAATCTGAAGCCTTGTCCTCCCAAAGCTTAGAATGGTATACATGGACTAGCTCAGCATCCGATGGAGCCTAGCTCCAATTCATCAAGGGAAAAGGTGTCATGGAACATACTGCGTCCATGAGATATGCGGACATAAAAAATGAAGCATCTTTCCCGCTCTCTTTCTGCGTCCGATATTCTGTAATCTGACTGGTCAGGCTATCTGATAACATTTTAGCCCAATCAAAAGAAGAGCCTTCTACTACTAAGTATATCAAGGGCACCCATTGGAGGAAAAAATGCATGGTGTCTTCCCTCCCATACAATCTACAGGTCATCATTGCTACATATTTGAACTGTGGTTCCAAAGAAGATATGGAATAAATTCCCCTGCTGTCTGCCCTGAACTTCGTTGGGTGTGAGACCCACTCCTTAATCAAATCAGATAAACTTTTCGTGTATTGCTTGGATTCCTTCTTTTTAAAACCATCTAAAAACTCTGCATTGTACGAGAAGTCTGACGTGGGTGGTAATTTTTACATAACATGTAAGCTTTCTGGTCTGAAGGTCCCAACAGTGACCCCCTGCTCGCTGATGATGGTTCTGGTAGGGATGTCTACATGATCTAGTGCCCATCAGATCATGTCATAGTAAGGTAGAATACGTGGACGGGCCGCTACTTTGTGTATCTCTGCCTGGACGACGATCTTGTATTTGGTAGTCATGTCGTCTGTCTCATTGTCACTGGAATCGTCCGAGTAGTTCACCAACTGTGATTGCAACACCTCTGAGACATATGACCAGGTTCGTACGCAATCAACGCTTCGAGGTGAAGTATCTGAAATATTATCAGATCCTTGTCCTGAAACCTCTGTGCTTGCCTTGGATACTTTTCGCGGGGCCATGACAGGGGATTGTAACTTTTCTCTTCTGCAATAAAAATGCATATACATATAGAAGTTAGCTTACTGAGAAAAACTTCTCTCTGCGGGATAGAAATGAACTTTATGAATAAAATAGGAAGCAAAAGATCTATATCTTTGACCATTTAACATATCGATGTCCTTACGAACATAACGGTCCAATCATAATTAGATAGGGATTTTGGCAATAAAAACCATATCCTCACTTTGTCGTTTCACCTTATTTCCAATTAATGCCATAAAATACGGTTCATGGAACAAGATGGCACAAGGAACATTTGAAATTAACTCGTAAACTATGCATTATTATCATTTGCATTAAACATTGATTAGGCTGGCTTGGCTTCCTTAATCAGGATTTAAATCAACATTTCAGCGTTCGCCGTATCGGGACTTTTAACTCTGACCTTTTGAGCCTCTAAAACTCGATATTGCAATGATTAGATTTAGTTAAGTGAGGATGTAATTAGATTAAATGTTTTATTAATCATGTTTTAATTTATATCGCGACTTCGCGGCTCGAGGCTTCGAGGGTATAGTTTCCGGGTGAAACGTATGCTGAGTCGCGAAATCCTGAGAGGCTTTAACCATGGTCAGACTAAACACTCTGGACGTTAACCCGGGTTACTTATGTGAGGATCGCGTGGCTTCGTCTTTCGGGGTTATGACAGTAATGTTTTAGGAGAGAGTAAACGCCGAGACGCGAAATCCCGACATCATTTGACTGGAGTTTACATGGTCCCACTCTTAGCTTTCACTTGAGGTAAGCTTTTGAAACTTTTTGCAACCTCGTACATCGGGGTTTGTAAATCTTGTGAATTGTAACTCCCGAAGAGAGATATTCCGAGGTATGAAGAGAAACAACCTTCGTTTAACGATAAAAGTGGTAACTTATGAAACATCACATCTCCCGCTATTTCACATGTCAAGACTACTGAGATTTTCAGTAGGTGAATGTTACGAAGCGAAAAGGAACTTAAGAACTGACATTTGACCTTTAAAATAGATTTGAACCAAATGAAAAAGGCGGCTCCAACAACACGAAATACTAATTTGCAATTTATTTGTTGCATAAAATAAAATAAATAGAACCCATTCAATGCATAAGAGCGGAAGACGAGGAATAAAAGGATTGATCGCAAACTTTGTGAGTACTTACGCTTTCAGCCTTACTTAAGATTTCATGTTTGTTGTGATCTTTATATTTAAATAATTAATTTACACTTGTCCATGGATGTCTTCTAATAGGTGTTAACATACAAAGAGGATCAAATCGATGAATTGATAGACATTGGGTTAAGTATGGCTTGTGAGTATATGTTGAAGTATGAAGGTTTAATTGAGCAATTTGTAAGTAGCTATGTCATTTAACTTCCCTTGTTTTATAATTAATGGAACAAAAAAAAACCTTTATATTAATTATATCGACTGTGTTTTTTCATGGCATATTAAACATGAAATAAGCAAAATATGGAATGCAACCAACCTAAGATATTTTAAGAGAAGGCATGGAGCATGGCTTCAAAAGAGTGTGTATTGTTTATGAAAGATGCACTCCTATGGTATGTTTTTTGTTTTACACAATCATCTATATTCTACTATATAGATATAAATGTATATATACTCATTACACTTTATTCTATGTTTATAGATGGACGATGAAGAGGTAGAACTTTGAAAACAAGTCAATCACGAAAACATTAGGTTAAACAACCAAAGTAAAATATCACCTATGAATGATTAATAAAAGATGCATGCATGTAGATAGAGCGATGACAACAGTTAAAGTGATGAATGACAATCAATATAATTGAATGTTACTGCAAGTTATATGTTTTGGAATATTTGTCTCTGAAAATCAGAGATTTTGTTTAATGTACTCAACATATTGTCCCAATTGCATGAGGACATGTTACCAATAAGTGTAA
>SNQJ01S0041988.1:0-10878 GCA_010110895.2 Picea sitchensis
CTATTTAGCACAAAAGGAAAGCAAGTTGCAAGTAGATCTAATCTAGTTGATCAAGGGAAATCAGATTTCCCAATCCTTAACATAGAATAGCCATGAATTACACACATTGGAGGGGAAAATATCACAGATCTATATATTAAAATGTGAGAAAGTACAACAAGATGTTTACCTTGAGACCATGTAGCACTTTTTTGGCTCTGAGATCCTAATACTCCTTCTTATCCCTCTCTCACTTGTGGAAATAGCTAGATCTACCTATGTATCACAACAAGGGTAGGATGGCTTAACTCACCTAGGAAGTTTTTCTCACTAGTGTGGATACCCCAACACTCCACTATCTCAACATGGTAGCAAGAATGTCACTTTGGTTATTTTTTGGTAGCATAAGAATATAATGAGTGATTTATCTCTAGCTTTAGTGTTTCCCCTTGATTTGGCCTTCATTTATAGGAATATGGAGGAAGATAAGAGATAAGTTCTAGTCCTAGAACTTGGCAAAAATAGGTTATGCACAAGTTCCATGGCTAATGATGCATCATCCCCAACCCATCCTTCACTAATATCCTTGTAACTCCTCGAATTTGGAAGGTTATAGGGGTGGTCATGGGTTGCATGAAGATAACCAACGACTGACTGTGAGTTTCTTATGTGCAACAAATGAGTAGTCGATATTTTACCTAGGGAAAGGGCGATTGGGCTCAAAACTTCACTTTTTTGTAGCAAATATCATGTGATTTTGTCAGGATAACACCAGTATGTCCTCTTTAAGGCCTAGGGTGAAAGATAGAAGTGTAACATATTCCCCCTAATGTATGAGGTTAGAAGAGGAACTAAAGGATGAAATAGATTATCAAAGTACATGGTATTGGAGTGGCATAAGGAAGGATCTCGTAGATTAAGGAACCATGAAGTACCTATAAACAATCGACAACCAGACATATATATAGATCATCCCTGAGGAATGCATACCCATGCTCAAATGTAGGAAAAATCATGGCTGCCAACACAATACTCTGCGGATCCATGAAATTATATGTAATACCATGGCCATGAAAAAGTATAAGGTGGATCCATGTCATAAAATGGATCATAGCCATGAACAAATACAATGTGGATCTATGTCACAATATACATCAGGAAGGCATCCAACACTAATGAGAGTGTCGATGTGGTCTTCAAAGTACTCATATAATAGTGATATAATCCATCACAACTTGGGAGAGGTAGCATAAATGGGTGATGCCCCCGAGCCCAAGGCCTTCGATCAAACCCCGTCGATGGTATGATTCTACAACATGTGAATGGATGAGCCGATGTCAAGCATGGTAGAAACCATATAATTATCATTCATTGATGAATATCATTAACAGATGTGGGGGGATCCGCTAATATTGAAAATGGGCCCCAAGGTACCTAGTAAAGTCTAACGAGTGTGAATAGAGTAGCTGATGTCGAGCACTTGTAGAATCAATTGAGAAAGAGTCAATGAGGTAAACCCATTGTCAATCGCGAGGAATCTTTCCATTGAGGACTAAAGCTCCAAGGTAGTAACTGGTTTCTAGATCCACTTCCTAGATACTGAGTTGGTGTTGATAAGAAGAGATCCATCAAAGGAGGAGCTTAATGTATCCCCCATCAATAAACACATCGAGTACAATTGAAACAGGGATGGTTGACTTGAAAGGTCAACAATATTGTAAAATGGTCGACTCAGGTTTCACTTCCCTACGACATACTGATGACTTGGCAACACTTACTCAAGAGCACCAATGATATAGTGCAATAATGAGTGAGGCATTGAATCATTCTCCATAGCGACTAGAAGAGTAACTAGTTGGAGGAGTATGACTCATCATCATGGTATGACTCCTAGGCAAACTATAACCCAATTGTAAGACAATGACACAAATAGGTGCTATGTTCAATGATGAAAATGACTAACAACTACCACTTTGTTGAATACAGATCTAGGTTATTCCCCTCCTCCCTCTTTTTTTATTTTTTTGGTGTCTCCTTTGTGTTTTGAGTGCGAAAGAGAGATAAAAGTATGCTATATAGTGTCTTTTTCATGGTTTTATGAGTGCGAAAAAGAGATAAAAGTATGCTCGTTGGATAAAATGAGTGGCTCGATGGGATGAAACAATGTTGCAAGAGCGTGGAACTGACCTATGCAAATGGAATGCAGAAAAGGTACCTGGCAAGTGATGTCCACTCACAACAATTTTCTCCAAGGATAAAGGTTGAAAAATGGAGGCAAAGTAATCTAAGAAACAAGAGGTCAAGAGTGATTGCAATGACGATAAGTAGGATCAAATCAAACAACAATGTAATAGTTTGCACTAGGAAATTAGTATAAATAAGCATAAAGAAACATAAATGATAACGATAATTCCTTTGGGACATGGCCATAAAAATATTAAGAGAGAAGAATGAGGCTGAAATTTTAGTCATGGCATATCTAAATGAGGGTTCTTGGGCCTACAGACGATTGTAGCATGGGCACTAAATGGAAAACAGAATGATAACTAGGGTTCCCATGAAGGGTAGGCACTACCACACAAGTTACGACATGCAATAAATAGAAGGTCTAATGTCACAACCTAACGAGATCAAACCTGAGGCATAGTGACAAAAAAGTGACGATTAATAACGCAACAACATGATGCAAGGAAAAACCTATCGCTATATGCCAATGTAGAACACATACCACAAGGTTCACTAGATGTTGCTAAAAACAATTCCAAGCAAAATGTTACTAGATCTTGAAAAAAAACATTAAGAAACACAAGATCCCAACTTAAATTGCATAGTAGAATCTCATGAAAACAATAAACACGCATAAATTAGAAGTAATGAAAGGCATTGTTTTAGTGCAAGCATAAAAATGGTTGTTTTGGACCTCGAAAAGGCCCAAAAATAGTCAATTATGAACAAATAAGGCTTGTTTTCACATTTACCTTGTTGAAATTCTCACCTCTTGAAACTTTTGGTGCATATTGTGAGAGATTCCATCGATGTAATTCCATTTTGTCTGGACCAAGTAAGAACATGACCATGTGTATGATTTTTGAATTTAATAAAAAAAAATTGGATTTTTAGACATGATGTACTGGCTATGTGTTTTATATACATATGGTTCACTCTTACTCACGATTTCAAATTATGTGATTAGAAATCCATGTGTTTATGTACATGCGTAATTTTGTTAATGTTTAATTTAATGTGGAACATGCCAACATATCTAGTGAACTAATGTATGTAACCTCCTGGTCTATCTAGGCATGTGTCTATGATGAGGGCCAAGGGGGTCCTACTAACATATGCAAATCAAGCACCAAACATGATAAGCATCAAACCAAATCAACCCATAAGCAAAATTAAAAATCACTCACATCACACACCTATGTACAAGGCACTATGATTCCTTACAATTTATGCAACCAAGGATTCCTATCATCATCAATGAACTTGTGGGCCATTTTTCGGCATCATATGGAACGCCATGTCAGGGCCACACCACATACAATTAAATTTCAACATTCCTAAATATTCATGATTTTGGTTTTGAACTAGAACCAAGTCATTGTCAGGAACTACACGAGGAAAAACAAAATTAACATTCTTACAAGCCATCGTGGCTCCTTAAAGATGCCCATCAAGACCTGATAAAGGTACAAATACTTGTATTCAGTATGGATTAGAGTGGAGAATTCGGTGGCAAGTTCTGAAAAAGAAACCCGAGACTCAATCTAATCAAGACTTAACACTTAATTGAATGACCGAAGAAGTGCCACCTGTCATGAATAAATAATTTCATTGTCACCCACCAACTATTCCATTTCAGGAAGAAACAATGATCAATGATACCGATCTTCCCATGGTTTATTGACCATAGACATGATTTCTAGGATGGCCTTATCCAAAGGCAACTGAATATCCAGGAAATCATGGGAACTAGGAGAATTAACAGCCTAAATGGGTGAGGTTTACTAATCCTATTCCATATCAAGATGGAATTTATGATCATCATCAACTAATGCCGAATGAACCACTTGATAGGAAATCTTGACCACACTCAGTGGCATACTAGTCCTAAATGAATCAATTTCTAAAGGATTAGGCACTACCCAAGGATCTGAAGAACCCTATGATTCAATAGTTCCTGAAGAGATCATACACATAAGAGTTGTATTGGGTGTAGTGAATGGTGGAGGAAAACATTAATGATGAATCCTTGAACATCATGCCCACGTTGAAACTATCATATGAACATGAGGGACCATTGGTGAATGGAACGTTTGAACCAATGTTAGTTCTAGAATCAAGTGTTCAATATGACAACTAATTGATAATAACCACCTTCCCTTCATGGGGAAATTGGAGGACCCTAAAGACCAAGGACACTACAACCATCATCGTGTATAAAAAATTAATCCCTAATAAAATATTGTAGTCTAATGGGGTGTTGACTACCTCAAATTTGATATACACGATATTTCCACCTAAATCCACAAGAAAGGTGGCAATGATTCCATGAGGCTTAAAAGTGTGACCATCGAATTCCTTTAACATGATGTTCAATTGCACAAGCTCTAGAGAACCTAAGGCTAACCAACATGACAAAGACATAATACAAGTGGAGGCTCCTTCATCAACAATTGTTTGGAAGATATTAATCCCATGTGAAACTTGGAAGCTTAATACTTGATATATATAAAATATATATTTAATATTTAATAAATTTATTATTTGTTGTCTTGTTCAATGGATACAAATGTGTATAAATACACGTACATGAGTAGAGTCACGTCTTTTTATCTGAAAATGTGTGACTTTACATTAAAAGTACAGTTACTACATTTAATGATTTAATTAGTAATTAATGAATATTGTAATATACGTAAGGTATATTACAAGTCATTCCTCCTAAAAATAAGCTTCGTCCTCGAAGCATAGGTAAGGACGAATGCTTAGATCTAACTCATCATTTTCCCCAAGTAGCTTCATCTTCTGCTAATTTTGTTTTTTCATTTAATTTGTCGCATTGTTAAATCTTCTACCTCTCTCCATAGGAACTAATAGCTCAAGATTAGATTCTCGTCGGGCTCAAGCAAGGTCGTGTATCTATGTATTTAACTTTTGTTGACGATATGATAATTTTTTGTAGATTGTTGATCGTTGATTAGTGGCAAAGGTTCGGTAGACAAGGCCTGTTTTACCTTCTCTACAAACTATTTTGAATCCCTTGTATCCATGAAGCGACTCATCGGCATGATCAATCCCTTGATTAAAATTTATAGCCAAGCCTATTTTACGAGCTATTTCTTAGAATTCTTTTGAATATTCCATATTTCCAAATACATCCACTTGAAGGCCTTCCAAGTCATTCTTATGCATGGCTAACAAGTCCAACAATTCTCTATAGCCTTTAACCCACAACATTTTCCCATTGTAATATGCTCCCTTTAGAAAAATCTTAAGACCGTGTTCTTTTCCAGTGACTTTCCTCTGGCTAATCTCAAAGAATTTGGGGTTGACATCATGCACATCGTAGACTATGGATTTTGGAGGATCTTGAGTAGTACTTGATAAACATAACACTTTATTATTGCAGTATATTCTAGTGATCCAATTGTTCACATGCTTTAAAAAAATGCTTTCAACTTCCCTTTTTTCTTCCTTTTTACGTATTCAAGGTCATTAGTATGTACACTACCACTAACATATTGAAACTTGTCATAGATAGATGGAATGGTTTGTTGGAAAATGTAAAACATTGCGGTTATACACCTACTACGGGTCAGCCTATTGTATCCATGTATTTTTGGTATCTCGACCATGCAAGTTTTACATTCTCTTATCATGGCATTTGACATTCTTTCTTCAATTTTTTTTCTGAGGAGTGGTCCCAATTATCTTCTCATTCTCTTCACATATTAATGGTACATGACTTGACTCCTTGCATTGGATACATGAATCCCTTAAACATTTAGGGTTTGCATAGTCCATAACTTTTACATACTTGTCTACTTCACATGGAATGCCACAAAATGGGCGATTAAGCAAGTTTTCTAGTTTGGCATGAATTATCGCTTCTTGGGCCTGACACTCTTCATACCTTTCATTGAAATCATTTGGAAGAACCCTATGAACCTCAGACAAAGGAATTGACTATTTGCAGCTATCAATATTCATGCAAGACAATGAGCCTCATGCTTTGTAATTTCCATATACGATTTCTTCTACCTGCCTCCGTAGACATTCAAAACAAAATAGATGCCCATCCACACACTGTACAATATTTTCGAGAAGAAGGTCAAAAAAACAACAACCACATTCCATATTCCATTCTACTACAGATTCATATCGGTCTTCCTGATTCGTACTTTCTTCTTTTATCATTTCCTCCATTATGGCTCTGTGTGTTTCACTCAACTTCCCATGACTCTGCATTATATTCTAGAGATTGTTAATACATGTTGTCACATTAATAGGTCGATGTGCCTCGTATTCACTGCCAACAACATATTTGTTTCCCAAAAAATGTTGTAAGTATTCATATTGGAGGATTCTTGGTTGCATCCTTTCTATCTGATGCAAGAGCATCGTAAGCAGCTAGCCAAGCAAGCATAAAGGTGGAAGACAGCTGGAAAAGCGCAGCACACATTTTGAAATATTTTGAAAATTTAATGAGCGGATATTAATGTAATAGCTAAGGGAAGCGTACTCGCATTTATATCTAGATGTTGTAAACAGATCTTGAGCAATTTGCTCTCATCTGTCGAATATAATAGGCATTTAAGTCTGTTTAATGAAAGTAGGTAGATTTTATTTAATAGATTAGACAGTTTATAAGCATAGGAGGGAAAATAGATATAGACACCCTCACCCTTGTATCTTTAGAAGAGAGAGAGAGAAAAAACAGTATGAGATAGAGAGTTCATAAGTTGTTGAGCTGTAGCAGAGAGCTGTAGAGAAGAACCCATGTACAGGAGCACTTGAGTTAATATATAAAGCTTTGACTCAATTTTCATGGTGTTATGATGCTTAATGTTTACATTAGTTGAATGGCATGTTTACAGTTGGTTTATTTTCTCTACTATGCATTTGTTTCAATGCTATGTTGTGTGTATGATTTCATGTTGAATGTATGAAGTCTGAGAGAGAAGAAGAATGAGTTTCAATTGTTTCTCTTCCTGAGAGTTCCTGCAAGGAGTGTAGTGAATGTCCGCAAGGTGTGCGTTGACAGGAGTCTGAGTTTATCTCATAAAGCTCAGGAGAGATACCGTTGTTCTCATACCAGCAAAAGTGCAGGTGAAGCACAGAGCCGTGCAAGGTGTGCTCAGGCTATTTGAAGCCTTATAACTTATCAACTAAGGTGAAGTTTGAAGGACTACTGTTGCAAAGAGTGCACAGAGTCGAAGACTCAAATAACCAAAGGTTATTTGAAAGTTTGTCGCAAGGAGTGCGTGCAGGAACCCTTTTGAAGTTTGATTTTACTAGAGAAAGCTCAGGAGGGGTTAGCCTTTGAAGTGGTCAAAGGGAGATGAAGGCCAAAATTGTCTCATAGAAGTCAAGTTTAGGAGGGAGAACGCCGAGTCAGTTTGGCCAGAGATTTCTTGAGGAATGAATCGGGCGGTCATAATTCTCTGTGAAGAACTCGCGAAATCGTGAGGACCGTAGGATCCTGTGGAGCTGTAAGGTGGTTAGGAGTTGGACGAACCCACCACCCTGATATCAAGAATCAATGAGGGACGTTGATCGTGGTCAGTTTGAGTCGTTAGATCATTTCGAGAGTTCAGGATTTGTAAGTTTGAAGTGCAGGCCAAAACCTTTGGTCACTCACATTCTCAAAACGCGAAAGGGATCATCAAGTGTGTAATCGAACGACGGAAATACTTCATGGAGAAGTGTCGAAGACCCGAGAGCCATCGGATCTTGCAAAGAAGTGAGGGAGTTAAGGTGAGAGCCTTTTCAATCACCCATAAACTCAGGGGAGATAGCGGTCGTTGGATCCAATTCAACGAGAGTCGTCGAATCTCATGCGAATTCGCATTTCGGGAATTCGAGGATTGGGGCGACAAGTGATTTTTGGATTGAGAGTTTCAAACTCCCGGTTCCCGAAATCCCGAAGGAACGTAGGTCGTTGGATAGAGGGAGGCTTATAGCCGTTGATCCCATTGAAGGCATGAGTTCGGAGTTTCGGGGTTCGGCATTTCGGGGTTCGGGAAGCAGAGGAGGCTGTGATTTTGGAATCGAGAGTTTCAAACTCCCGGTTCATGAAATCCCGAAAGATCCAGAGCTGTCGGATCGAGGAAGATCTCAGTCGTTGATCCCCCTGTGGGGTGGAATTTTGGCATTTCGGTATTTTGGGGTTCGACATTTCGACAATCCCGAGGACAAGGAGTTGGGACACTTTGTGTTGGAAGTCCTGAATTCATGAAACGTGACACGCCTTTGGAGTAGGGTTGCGGTCAAGGATTTCAGATTTCAGCATTTCGGGTTTCGGAGGATTGAAGAGTCAGAGACTCGACATCAGGATTCTCGAAGTCCCGAAATCCGAAATTCCTTTTCGGAAAAGGTCGCGATCATATTTGTTGGTCAAGTGGGTAGAGTTAGCGCCTGGGGTTTGATCACGCAGGCATAACTTATAAGGACCTGTGGATACACCCTTGTGTGTGTGAGATATTCCCTGTGAGGAAATCGAAGAGTCAATTAGACTCAGGGGAAGATTTAGAACGATCCTATGCGGATCTTGGCCCGAGGGTCGGGGGTCTACGTCATTTGGTATCAGAGCATAGAACAAATTCTTTGCTTTTTGTAGCAGAGAGAAGGGAGAAAATTTTACAGCCATGCTGTCGAGAAGAAGAGACAAGCAATTACCTAATCCAGCAGTGGAAAGGGAAATGCGTGAATTACGTGCCAGGCTTGATGCTATGGAGACAACACAGAGACGCACAATTGACATTGGGGATATCAGCGAAGCTAAAAGTGAGAATGAAGTTGAATACGAAGAAGTTGTAGTCAAAGATGCTATAGAAGAACGCCTATTCAGGGTTGTTGCAAGGATAGGTGCCAGAGCAAAAATGGACATTCCCAGGTATGAGGGAAACTTGGATGTTGAAGAGCTTCTAGACTGGATTAGAGCTCTAGACAAATACTTCGACTACGAGGATGTCGAGGAAGACAAGAAAGTCAAACATGCCATTACTATACTTAAAGGGCATGCAACACTATGGTGGGATGAACTACAGGCTGACAAACGCTGCAAGGGCAAGCATAAAATCAAGAGCTGGGATAGAGTGGTTGCAAAGATGAAAGCCAAATTTATACACAGGGATTATCAAATCACTCTATTTCGGAGGATGCAGAATTTGAGACAGAAGCTGATGTCAGTGAAAGAATACATTGAAGAATTCTATAGGATAAACATCAGAGCAGGTCATTGGGAAAGCGATGATGAAAAAGTTGCCAACTACATGAATGGTCTGCGATATGACATTCAATATGAGATGAGCATGATGACCATTCGAAATGTGGAAGATGCTTATCAGATAGCTCTGAAAGCTGAAGAGAAGCTGAGCCGGAAGCAAGGTCAAAGAGGCCGAGGTAGAAGTCAAGCCAGAGGCAAAACAATTGTCCAAGACAGAACTCAGAAACCTAAAGAAGAGGGGAAGAAACCTCAAACTCAACCTAAGAGAGGAGGAAGCTCACAAGGAAGGCAGTATGCTGATAGAAATACTTTTCCTCGAGCTAGAGGAGGTGAAGTGAAATGCTTTGTCTGTGGAAAAGTTGGACATAAATCCTATGAGTGTCCGGATAAGAAGAAAGCTGGTGGTGAAACTCACATTGCCGAAGCTCAAGGATGGAATGTTGAGGCAGAAGACACTGAGGGTGGAAGATCTTTGATGATGAGGAAAGTTCTCTTGAAGCCGGAGAAGGAGGCCGAGAACCTAGCCCAAAGAAACAATTTGTTCCGGACTGCTTGCAAAACTAAGGATAGAGTATGCAAGGTCATAGTGGACAACGGTAGCACAGATAATCTTGTATCTACAGAAATGGTAGAGAAGTTGGAGCTGGAGACTGTTGTACATCCAAACCCATACAGAGTTTCGTGGCTACAAAAAGGACATCAGGTAAATGTCACTAAACAATGTTTAGTCGAATTTAAAATAGGAGGATATAAAGATGAAATATTATGTGATGTCATTCCCATGGATGTTTGTCATCTATTGCTGGGTAGACCATGGAAATGTGATAGAAATGTGATTCATGATGGGAGAAAGAACACATACACCCTGGAGAAAAATGGTAGAACTCACATGTTGCTGCCAATTAAGAACTAAGAGGTGAAAACAGAGATGAGCAACATTGTACTTCTCATGAGTGGGAAGGAACTTCTTAATGAGGTTAAGAAGAAGGAAGACACACAATTTATTGTGTGTCAGGAAGCCCAAAATTGTTTTGACCAGTACGAGAATAGATGATTTACCAGAAGAAATCTAGAAGTTGTTGGGAGAGTTTGTTGATATAGTAGTGGATGAACTACCTTGTTAGTTTCCACCTATCAGGAGTATAAGCCATCATATCGATCTTATACCTGGAGCCAGTTTACTGAACAAAGCAGTGTACAGGTCGACGCCGCAGGAAAATGAAGAAGTTAAGAGACAGGTCCAGGACTTAATGGACAAAGGATTGATTCGAGAGAGCTTGAGTCCATGCGTTGTTCCGATAGTGCTCATCCCAAAGAAAGATGGAGGCTGGAGGATGTGTACAAACTCGAGGGCAATCAATAAGATTACCATCAGATACATATTTCCATTGCCAAGGATGGACGACTTGATGGATTGCTTGAGTGGAGCAATTTTTTTTTCAAAG
>SNQJ01S0041988.1:32058-49209 GCA_010110895.2 Picea sitchensis
TGTATAAATATCACACAACTTCATAATACATTTAACAAAAATATTAAAATTTAACAAATTATTATGAATCAAATCTTTAAAAAATTAGATTTATAATTTAAAAAGATTTTTCAAATTTATTAAAAAATAAGTTTTATATTTTTAAAAATATTTAAATAAAAGTTATGATTAAACCAATCTTAACAAAATTCATTCAAAATAGATTTACAATTTTTATTGTTATATAACAAGGTAAACATATGGTTATACCTTAATTAAAATTAACTTAATTAATAGGTTAATATCAATAAGGTATTTGATAAGGTTAATATTAATAAATGTTATTTTTATGAATTAAATTTTAATTTTTTATATTTAAAATAGATTTATAATTAAAAAATATTTTTGAAGTTTATTAAAAAAATAAGTTTATATTTTTTTTAATATTTGATTAAAGGTTATTATTAATAAATCTTAACAAAATTTACTCAAAATAGATTTGCAATTTCTATAAATATTATTGTTTTATTAATAATATAAGATAAATATATTATTATACACATAGAAACAATTTTTTTATTATTAATTTTATTAAAAGAAGAGTCTTTTTTAAATTATTATTAATAATAACAAAATTATTTGCAAAGAAGAGTCTTTTTTAAATTATTATTAATAATAACAAAATTATTTGCTCCAAGATAATGTTGAATTCTTACTACTCTTTTGAATAAGGGAAAGTAATTACTATCATAGCCATCCCCATTTTTATTAAAATTAAAGAAAAAAAATTATACTAAATAATAATCACTAATAAATTAATTAATAATTTTTCATTTAAATATAATATAAGTTTTTTGTTACTTAGATTGGGTGGTGATAGGGGGCTTTGGCCTTACATGTGGTGAGCTTGGCTGCCACCTCGCCTAACCTCGAGACTACACAACGTCAAGTGATCGTTGGAGTAAGTGTTTTGCACAGAGAGATGATGGAAGGTTGTATGCCTCTATCTACCTTTGCGCACTAACGATGGAAGGGATTCGAACTAGGGCGTACTCGGTTTACAAGGGTGATAGGAGGATGATGTTGTAGAGTAATGGTAATCAATGTCGGTTTTTTCACATGACGAGAGTTGAACACACACCATCTAGAATCAGTAAGTTGGAGGATGATCGTTTTGAGTGGATGATCATGATCCAAACATAGGAGGTATGTTATAACCAATAGAAGTATGACAGGGGCATCGTTTCTTAGTGGAAATTTCTCTTTGGTCTCATCAAGGAGTATGTTATTTGTGTGGGAAATTCTTGGAGGTTTTTCATCCTACCAGAGTTTACGAGCCTCTCCATGTGGGAGAGGCCTCTCCTGGTCTCTCCTATGGCTCTTCTCTTGGGTCCTCTTCTTGTGGGAAAGAATGTCAAGGTGTTGAGATGGAGGGATTTTTTGTTTGATTGAGGTGGACAACCTAAGTTAGAAGGGGAAACTCTGTTCATGCGTTGAAAAGGTGTGTAGAGTTGGCTGGAAAGGGGTTTCCACATAACATTCTTAGAATGAGACTACTCAGCCTCGACCTTTGAGGATCTTGAGGTACTTATGGTTCCCGTGACTTTGTTTTTAGGCGTAGTTATTCTCTAGTTTGTGAATTGGGCATCGAGCTTTGTCTTAGACTATTTATGTTCGAAGGATTTAGTCCTGGGGGTGGGAAATTCGATGTCAGGCTAGTGGGATTACATTCTTAAGGGCAGTCATTGTGTGGTAGTGGTTGCTTCTTTGGTTGTTTTTGGCATAGAGATGTCCTCATCCTATTGGTTTTTAGTGCGACTAGAAGCTTGTGGACCCTTTTGACCCCCCTGGTGGTGGGCCTTCCCTTTTAGATTTACGGGGATTGGGTGCTTGGGTGGCGGGGTGGTAGGGTTGTTGGTGCTCTTGATAGTCCCTCCTCCCTGGACGTGCTTCTTACAATCACCGAGGAAAAAGCATGGGATTTACTAGAGTCAAGTAAGAAAGGATCTAAGCGTAGGAGATCACAAAAATGTCTGGTCCAAAGGAGGGCCTCATGAACAACCTAAGGTATGGGGATGAGAGAGTTGCCTAGCAGGCTAACCTAATTTATGACAAGCACATTCCACTGAAAACAAAAAAATGAATGGACAATCTGGTTGGCAGAGGGAGAATCAAAAGTAAGGAGGCCCTGAAGCAAATAATATAAAAAGAATTCCAAGATTGATTTGAAGACACATGGTTTACTAGATCTTGAGACACCAAAGTCTTTAGAGCAATGGAGTTCCATTAGCTAGCTAAAACGCTGGTGTCTTTGTCAATGGATGACAAAGAGGACATGCAAATGGAGACCTTGGACATAATCAAAAGGCTCGAAGCCAAGTTTATAGTGTTGTTTCAAGTGGTCTTTGGTATCAATTTCATGGTAAAAGATTGGGACCCTGACAATAATGATGAACTGATCGATGTTACAGGAACCTTAGCCTCTCAGGACACAAGTGAAAATCATATCACCATTGACGAAGACGAGCGTGTGGATGAGGAGAAGAAGCGTGGACCTCCAAGTGCTGCAGGGCCCTCCAGCCCACCCCAATCTTAGTCAAAACTTATCTTTTTATGGTTTTTCTATTATCAATGAGACATAGTATTTCTATTTATCTAGTTTTCATTCCTCCTTTGAGACAATTGGATGATGTTTGGACTACCTATGGCATTAAAATTTTGATAAGGAAAAATATCAGAGCCCTAGTTTCCTTTTTGGTAGAGCTCTAACAATTATGGCTGTAATACTATTTTTTACATTATAAATATATGAATAGATTATATATCTGTGTTCTTCATCATCAATATGAATCATTTTTAAGATCTTCATAATTTTTTCATAATCATTAATAATATATTAATATAATTTTCTATTAACTTTTATATCCATATTTTTCTATATAATTAATTTTTTATTCATATAATATATTTTTTTTAATTTTCGTTATTAAAGAATTCATTTGAAAAACTTAATTTAAAATTAAAAAATTGTAAAAACATAGTTTAATCAATTTTATGTCTTTTCTCTAATATTAGTTTTGGTTTATTAATACATGGACTAGTTTTTTAGTGGTTTAATGGTTAAGAATACATGTTTCCTCCTAAAAGATCACATGTTCAAATCCAAAAGAAGTAGGATATGTAAACCTCCGTAAACTTTAACAGTCAAATTGTCACACAGAAGAGTCCCTTAAAATTAAATTATTATTATAAAAATATTATTATATTTCAAACTCTTAAAATTAAAATATAATTGATTTTTATTTAAACTTATAAAAATATATTGATATTTAAATGTAATTTTATATTTATTAAATATTTATTTTATTATAATGGATTAGAAGGTTTGTGTTAATTACTTGGTTTGTATCTATTGTTTATAATTTTTTATCTTTTTAATTTATTAGTTCATATTTTACTCATAATAATTTTTTTAAACAAAAATAAGTAAAATTTATACTAAAATTACTAATAATAAAATAATAATGATAATGTTAATTGGATTTTTTTAACAATGTCAATGATTTAATAGCACTCTCTCGTCATTGTTTTCAAGGGAGTGATTAGCAAAAGCTTATTAGTTTGTTTCTAGAGTCTTAAAAAAAATAACATCTATATGGTCTCAACAATTAATAGATAGGTTATGTTAAGCAATTCTTATATAGGGTGTCAACAATTAATATATATGTTATGTTAAGTAATTTATATATATGAGAATATATATGTTAGGTTAAGAAATTTATATATATGTAAATTAATATATATGTTATATTAAGCAATTTATATATATATTTATATATATATGAGATGTGATATGACTACATGTAAAATTGTTTTTAAGTAATACATTGATTTTAAGTTTATTTTAAGTTTATGAGAATTTGTTGATTTGTGTGAATTTTAAGTTACATTGAATTAACTTGGTATTAGGTTGATCATGATACAAACAATATAACAAGTAATTAACTATGGTTTAATAGGACACTGATTCCTCTAAATAATAGTTTATTAATGGAATTATGATTTAATAAATGATTTAAGAGTACGCGTGAGAAGTTAGATTATGAATCAAACAAGGTGCACTTATGAAGTTAAATATTAAGTGTAAACATTAACACATAATAATTCAACAATTAATCATAAAACAACATAGAATCAAATCACTAAGTGTAAACCTAAGACATTAAACATTGCTCTAATGAAAAATCTATAGTTAGTATAAAAAGTGAGCTAAAAATTAGTAAGACAAAGTGTTGTGAGATAACAATGCGATTCAAGTGGGCGAAAATGACTATATGAATTTGATCTACAAAGAGTCCAATCTAAAGAGTTATTTAGCTAATTATTCACAGATGTCGAGATCTATATAATGAGACTCGGGAGGATCAACTGCATTAATGGAGAATGTCCAAAATGAATGACTCAATACATAATGAATCACGACAATTACCCTCTTTATCCCAAGAATTAGGTCAATTATGGCTTGCATTGACTTAGTCCAATTTGATCATTAGGAAGAAACCCAAATTGACATTGGCAATTTTGATCACCTAATTTGTTGGCGCGTTTTGGGCTCCAAATAGACCAATGTGCATATAATTAAATAATGAGTACCCTCCCTTGACCGAATGGTTCATAAGGGACTTATCTAAAGTAAAACTCATGAATATAGAAAATTGACTATGGAGAATAATTGATATCAATTATTCATTATTTGATCACAATAGAGAAAATTGAATTACACAATAACAATCAAGCAAATCATCATAAAAACTTCTTCGTGACAACATCAATGACTATATACACAATAATCACCCATGAAGACATACAATTTATAGTGAGAAACAACCTAATAATGGGAGGAAAACCCAATGTCGAAGAGAAGAACAACTTATTCATCTTAATTAAATTACAGAGTGTAGATCATGAATAATCAATGCAATACTGTGTAACATATTCCTTTCCTAGCTATCTCTTTTTATATCGAGGGTTGATTGATGTATCCAATCTTGATCAAACACCCCTTTGGTCATATTGTTTGATTATGTCATCTAGGAGTGATTAAGTACAATGTCTTGCCTAATAAAAATGGACATTAATTACATATTTGGGGTATGTTCACACCCAACAATACACAATTGTGGTGAGTTAACTGTTGCATAAATAAAATGTTGTTGAAGTGTGCATCGAATCATCCACTGATTTATATGCTGCATTGTCACCATGTAGATTTGATGTTGGAGTTTGGATCAATAATGCATTGAAGGTCAAGCAATAGTCACATGTGGAGGGTTAAACATGATGTGAAACACATACAAGTCACAATCAACATTAAAGTTTGTTTGCACTACTATTCCGACACATGGAAGGCAAAAAAAAGCTTAGCATGAACTAAAAGAACACAAATGCACACATCAAGACGAGTTTGTAGCAAGTAATTTCCCTTGAAGAAGGCTAAACATTCTATGTTTTTAAGATTTTCCTATTTGTCATAACTAGAATCCTACTAGGCAATTTTTGCCAAAATTGCAATTTTGGATTGATAAAATTGCTACTTTTAAGGTAAAAATGGATTTAGCACTCTCAAATACCCCTGCTGCAATTGGATTGCGCAATGATAACATTTGATATCTACAATTCCATTAATGATTCTTGTTGGATTTTAGACAAAAAAATGTCGATTTTCCTTCTCGTTATTTTGAAAGGCTAGAAAAGAACCAATTCGTAGAACGTTAGACTATGCAATTTCCCTTTACCAAAACATACACAAAGGGCATATTCCTACACATAAATGACAAGCAATTCGAGTGTGCAGAGCATATAATTCCCATTCTAAATCCTTACAAATGAACAAGGGAGTGGAGACCTCCTACAGTGGTTGATGTAAATGAACAAAGCCATTGTAAAAATGGGATGAGGATAAATATCATTGAGCATTGTGAGAATGAGACAAGGATAAATACCGCCGAGCACAATTGCCAATGTGACAATATTTGTGCAAAAGTTGAATACCATGCCAATAGAGCAAATTGCAGGTTAATAATCACACCACCACGCCAACAAAGCAGGAAATTCCAAGTGCTGCTCTATTGGTATTATTCCAAGTGACATTACCTTAATAACGCCAACCTCTATTTAATATTTTGATATGCGAATTAACCCTTACATAAATATTGTTGAATTGAACATTATGCTTAACGATATTTATCCTCACAATCTATAAAAATGCAAGTTCCTAATAACTTACATGTTATGGGGGATTCAAAGATAGTCATTGACTGGCTCAATCGGAAAGGATCACTAAAGGTGGCAACATTAGATAGCTGGAAGGATATAATTTCTGAACTCCTCTCACTATTCAGATCTATCTCCTTTGCACATATATAGGGAAGAGAACAAAGAAGTTGGCTGTTATAAAAAAATGCTCTTTATATCTGCCCAAGGAGAATTGTTTACAATCAATGGGAAGGAGGCCATGAGGGCCTCACACTTTTCTTAAATATGTATTGATCATCAGTGAGTCCTCTTCGGATCACATATATTTTTTTGGGCTTCCAGTTGCTTCATTTCCCTCTTTGTTAGGGAGTTTTTTGTCTTTACCTTAATAATAGTCTTTCGGTAGCTTTGTCAAAGAGGACATGTTTGAAAGGTTTTGGACTTTGCTTTGTTGTAAGAGTGTCTCCTTTATATGGGTCTGCCCATAAAAGAGTTGTCTTTGCTCTTGTTGTACCGACTGTTTTGTAAACAAATTATATTATTATGAATATAATGTGAAATTTTGAGTGGAAAAAAAWTTCCTAATAAACATAAAATTACTTACATTATAAATTCTTAATAAACATTAAATTACTTAAATTACAAGTACTTAATAAACATTAAATCACTTATATTTAAACTTCACAAGTACTTAATAAACATTAAWTCACTTATAWTTAMACTTCAACTATGTTAACTTAAAAACAAAATCAAAACCAKTGYTGAATAAAAAAYCCCACTTTCAAACTCTARTARATAATCCACACTCTSGAAAGTGCCACCTCAACTCAAACTAGAAATTCAACTTCCATAATGTGCAACCCTACCATCCTCATGCTTTGTAATGGAGAACGACCTCTCAAARTAATGYAATTGATATGGACGTCTCATACCACCATGAGAATGTGAAAGCTTAATAATCAATAATTGATATGGACGTCTCATACCACCATGAGAATGTGAAAGCTTAATAATCAATATATTTAACAAATAACAACATCACAATGTACGACGATGGCGACCGAAACCAAACTCCCAAACTCCTCGAAACAATCCAGTACGAACTCAAGGAAGTTATGAAGTTGAACTTCCATTCCCATGTATAAAGCATCTCCTCCTACATTTCCTCGTCAAAGCCCATTCAATTTTTGTCTCTTTCTTCATTCCTCCATTCGATTGTATTTGGCTTGCCCTCTTTGAGTTTTCTTTTTCAATTGCCACATCAATGGAAGATTTATAATGAGGATAATCTTTATTGTTGCTTGGGCAAAGGGCTATCCAAAAATGTGATCGAATAGGCACAAGAAGGAAAACATAAGACCAATGTAATGTGTAAGATGAGATTAATGATAGTCACAGATCCCAAAAGAGGAAACAAGACAGAATCCATGAAAGATTAAAATGGATAGATAGATCATATGCAAAAGACAAGGCTCCCAACAACACCAATACCCAAAAACTTGCACTCAGGTTTTTATATATATATAATGACTCAGGTTTTTATATATATATAATGGGTTTCTGCACCCCCTTCTGTTATGGTCTTCTAGTGATGTAAATGCACCCAAGTAACCATGTTTCCTTCACACGAGCGGAATCAATGAACACTGGGGCGCAGCAACAATGATGTAGATAGAGGTGCTCCCCTGTACAGCTTCAAGGACACTCCACACAAATTTTTACCCATGTTCACACGCGCCCACATGCATTCATCCCCCTTAACCATCCCCTTCCACGCTTTAATCCCTGCAGCATGATTGAGTCTGAATGGAGATTCGCAGATTCCTATCTCTCGCACACATCTTGACAGATTTAGCAGTGAAACCCATATGATTCGTCTTCATTTTTCTATGCTTCATACAGTGTAAATATAGCAGCTGTGTGAACAACTGATTAGTATATGCAATGATCTGCAATTACTTATTTACATCCCCAAGTCATGACAATCTCACAGAACTCAAGCCCTTGTATGTTTTGAGGTTTTTGTTTATGTGGCAAGTTGCAGTTATGGGGTTTCAGAAATCTGGAGCTTGATTCTTCAACGCCCTTCAAGTTTTTAGACATGCTTCCTCAATACCCATCAAGCAGCCTGGCCTCTTCAGATCCCATTGATGGACAAACTTTGTAACTGGTTTTGATTCATCGAACATTTGGGTCTCTGCAGAATGCAGTTATAGTAGTAATACTTGTACAGCATAATAACAGTTTTGGAATAGATCTGGATAAGGATTCTTCAATGGCGGCAGCATTGGAATGCTGGAGCAGCAGGCCAAGCATAGATGAGGACATGGTGGAGCAAGTGTTGGTGAGGAATGGGGAGAGATCAGATATTGGTGTAGGAGATAATAGTGTACTGGGTTCTTCGAAAAACCAGAAATTTGATAACAACAGCAACGGCAATAACAGTGGGGTTAAGGATGCTGTGCAGAGGAAATGGCAGAGACTGGGAAAAAATGTTGCAGGGGCTATTAATACACTGAAGAATACATTGAATCTCGACACCATATCCAGAGATGGATCCAGAAACGAATGCAGGAAGGTGGTTTGGGGAAGTGTGCTCAAGAATTTGACTCAGCTGTACCCCGGGAGCCAGCTTCCAGAGAAGCTCATCAGCAATGTTAGAAAGCATTTTGATTCAATGCCTCTCAGGTGGGTACTCTGGTCTTCTATGATTTCTGTGATTTTTTTTTTAAATTTTGATTTTAAGCTGGCAAGGCTCAGGTCGAAAACATAACAAAGTGCTTATCTGTGGATTGGGAGGTTACAAATTTCAATCATTGCAGTTTATCCTCTTTCAACTTCGTTCATGGTGATCCTGGTGATCTGCGGCACTCTATAAATCACCTTCCTCTCCTATAGGGATAAATTGTAAAAGCACCCTGATGATATATGTGAAGAGATGTAGTGCTTTTGCAAACTCTGATTTATAATGTTGCAGATGTTCAATATTTGGTGTCATCTTATCCAGATCTTTTTCAATTGGTGTTCTTGTTCTCTTCTGTACGAATCTCCAGTTTTTGCATATGCAACACTTGTAGTGCTTTTGTTTAAACTGCAATGCTGCACCCCTCGTCGAAGCAAATTACAGATTCATATTGCAAACAAGATCACCTAGAGATCTGTACTATGCAAATTGAATACCTCGATGCTGCACCCCTCGTCGAAGCAAATTGCAGATTCATATTGCAAACAAGATCACTTAGATATCTGTACTATGCAAATTGAATACATCGATGAGATTACACCAAAAATTGAAGATCTGCAATGGCAGTGTTTTCAAAATATTAATATGTAGAGTCTTTTTCCCTTAATGTTGTTTGAGCTTGTCAACGAGCACCACTGAGGTCGACGGAGTATTAAGCCATTCATCAGAGTTCTATTCTTGCTGTGCTCCGTCTCACCCAAATGGAATGAGTTTCAAAGGGATGAGGCCGGGTGCATGTCACCTGCAATTTTGGCAGAATAGTTGACCCTCCGACCTGGGACCTAAGCCAAAGGAAGTCCACTCTACGCGTTTCAGCCTCTTGGGGTGTGTTCCTCAAATCACTTCAAACAAAAAAATGTTGGATGTGCTTATGGATTAGTGTTTGGTGGATTTTCAATTGGTGTTCGTTTCTATGTAAATCTGCAATTCTTGCTTGTGCTTTGACCTTTAAAGCACCTTGTTTTATGATTTTAAAGTTAATCTCAGAGTCTTTCATTTTTTGTTTATATTTTCTATGCAAATTCAAGTTGATCTCCGAGTTTTCAATTTTTTGTTGGTATAGTTTATGCAAATTCCCTTTTTGGTCCTTCTTTCTTAAATTTCAAATGCCCTCTTTACTATACTTTTTAGGCAAATCTGCAATTGTTAGAAATTTTTAGCTTCTGGAAAAGGTTTTGGGCCTTGTTTTTTAACATCTGCATTTGCTTTCTTCTTTTATCTCAATAAATGGATTGTGTTTTATTACAATCTAATTGGATTTCGGGCTTTGGATGTGGCAGCTATGCTCAAGCTGAATTTGATATGAAGGAAGTTTTTCTTCACATTCGTTTGATAGAGCAAGCAACAGAAGACCATCCTGCAGTTCTAATACAGGAAGTGAGCAGTACTAAAGATCCACCCACTGATGCATCTGAATCCCCCAAGTCTAACTCTGCATCCTCTGATGATGAACTTGGCCTCTTCAAGATCACATTTGCTTGCAATTCCATTATTTCCTGGCCCACTGTGAACTGTGCACTTGAAAATGCTGGCATCTCCTTCAAGGAAATACAGCTCTTTGAGAAAAAAAGCTTCACATTGGGGATCATAACCATTCAATGCAGTCAAAATAAGTGCTCCAAAACAAAGATTGAAAGTGCCATTAAATCAGCCGTTAAGAAACCTAAAATAATGAAGCTCACATTTGGGCTTTGTGGGTGTGAAGGGCGAGATTCCCTCGGTCAGGCTTCAACAAGTGCAGCAGTTGATGATGGAAACATGCGAAAACAGGGAGGGGAAACAACAGAGGATTCACCCTCGAAAGAATTTGAGTTCAGCTGGGACTGCCCAGAGCAGCGACCTCTTCACAGATTAGTTGAAATGCCTCATCTGGGTTCTTCTTTCCAAGTTGAAGTAGATGAATGGCAGACAATTTCTTCTGGCAAAGAAGAGCTAGATAAATGGCTAGCTAATCTTGAAGAGGTTGAATTCTTGGAGCAAACGACTTCAACACTCTTCAAAGGTACATACAAAGGTAAAAAGGTTGCTCTGAGAAAGCTGAGAGGATGTGAGAAAGGTAGCTCTTACGAAGTAGAGTTCAGAAGAGATATCTTGGAGCTCATGACTTGTGGGCACAGAAACATTCTTCCTTTCTATGGAATTTGTGTAGATGACACACATGGAATGTGCACTATTACAAAGTTCATGGAAGGGGGATCTCTTCATGAACTGATTCAAAGGAGCAAGAAGCTTCCACTAAGAGATGTGCTTCGCATTGCCATTGATACAGCCGAAGGGATTTTCTTCTTGATTGACCATGGGATCGTGCACAGAGACCTGAATACAATGGGTATATTGCTTGACAAGCAAGGGAATGCAGCTATTGCAGATATTGGACTGGTTCGTCCTTGTCAGATCTTGGGAGAGGTTCTTGAATATGAGACAGGCGGATACAAATGGCTTGCACCTGAGGTTTGTCAATCGATCCTTTGGTATTTATTCAAGGGTACTGGCTATCTGAACATTTTCTGCTCTTGTTCTTTCTCACTTTCTCACTTTCTAGTTTCTTAAGCTCTATTCCGATGACATTGGAAGGTGATAGGCTTATAAGTATACAGCTATTTCTTTGAATCTCTGGCTTGTTCTTCTTCATTGTCTATATATTTTACAGATTTTACATTCTTTAGTTCCTTCCCTTTCTACAAGGTTTTGGTTGATGACAGACATACTAGTATAGTGATCTTGCTGCTGTGTTCCATTTTTCTTTTGGGTATTCTTTGGAAGGGTTGTATATTGCTAGTGGTATTGACATCAAAGATTCACTATTCGATTATCTTGGATTTTTTTCACTGTCCTGCCACACTCCAGATTGGTGATGTGGATTCTTAGCTTTCTTCTGTGCTTTCCAAAAGTCTTTTGCTACTATAATGCTCAGGTGGTTTGTATCTGTGTTAACCAAGAACAAGTAGTCACGTTCAGGTGATTTGGACTGTGTGTTGTAGTCAGAATGCTTGGTCCATTGCTGTTAGTTTTGAAGCTTGTCTGGATTTTGTCTTATTGATGTTTTTACGGCATTTCTTTAGCTTTATTATGCAAATCAGTGACTTTTACCTGTTGGTGGAAACAACAACACTCTTCATATGGTGGTTCATTACATCAATAATAGATCTGTTACACATAGCTGATAACTGTGTTTTACCTCTGACTTCTCTACATGGATTTATCAAACAGGTCATTGCAGCAGATCCTGAGACTGTATCGGAAACACCTATGAGCAATGTCTACAGCTTTGGAATGATTCTTTGGGAAATGCTTACTTGCCAAGCTCCTTATGCAGGCTACTCACCTGTACAGGCTGCTGTAGGCATTGCAGCATGTGGACTGCGGCCAGATATCCCTTCAGATTGCCCTCCTCTTCTGAAGTCTTTGATGCAGAGATGCTGGAGCAGCTATCCTCTTCAGAGACCTCATTTTTCTGAAGTTCTTAATGTATTACGTGGTTTGTCATTATAGTTAAGTTGATCATGACTTCTATGTTATGAGCAGTTTTTTGGGCTGTTGATGCGGTTAATCTAATGTGCCTATCTGGCTTGAAAATCTGCTTATAACAGAGCAGTCATCTAAAATTTATGTATGGCGATGCATCTTTCAAACTTTCCTGTAATTTTGTAGTTCACCTACAGAAGTCCAGAAAGCTCACATGGCTTTTTCTGCTGCAAGCTAATTTCTTGTCTAATCTTGTAGCTTTTAGTTGCAACTTCAGTAAGTTGATATTTACACCTTTGCTGCCATGGAACAGATTTTGGGAAGTAGGACATCATTGCTGACATAGTTGTGACTTTCTTGAACTATTGTCACAGTTTTAAGAATTCAGCCTAAGAGACAGGACTCGGCGTCAAAGTCCATGAGGCTGCCTCAGTATATTGACATTGGCAAGGAACCCAGTGGTTAGCTGTTCTTTTTTCTCTCTCTACTGTTTCTAGTGCAGGTAAGAATAATGGCATGCTAATGTTTCTTATTTTTCCATCAACAGCGAGGTTCCCCACACCCTAGGGATAGGTCAGTCCTTTCCAGCATACCCGGGAATAACCAAGTGGCATGCTCACTATGGACCCCTGGCTATTCAAGCCATGGACCTAGTCTGGCTGTCATTCAGGCAAGACCAATTGGTCTACCTGCAGAGGAGCAATGACATACTATTATTAATTTATTACATATCTGGACCTGCATCTTTCAAACACCTAACTTCCACCGTGATTGATTTTTAGTTGATGATACAACAGCGAGGTTCCCCACACCCTAGGGATAGGTCAGTCCTTTCCACCATACCCGTGAATAACCGAGTGGCATGCTCACTATGGACCCCCTGGCTATTCAAACCGTGGACCTGGGCTGGCTGTCATTCAGGCAAGACCAATTGGTCTACCTGCAGAGGTGCAATGACATACTATTATTAATTTATTACATAGCTGGACCTGCATTTTCCAAACACCTAACTTCCACCGTGATTGATTTTTAGTTGATGATACAACAGCAAGGTTCCCCACACCCTAGGGATAGGTCAGTCCTTTCCAGCATACCTGGGAATAACCAAGTGGCATGCTCACTATGGACCCCCTGGCTATTCAAACCGTGGACCTGGGCTGGCTGTCATTCAGGCAAGACCAATTGGTCTACCTGCAGAGGTGCAATGACATACTATTATTAATTTATTACATAGCTGGATCTGCATCTTCCAAACACCTAACTTCCACCGTGATTGATTTTTAGTTGATGATACACAGAGCTGAAATGCCCACCCTGCACTTATTAGGTGCCCCGGTTATACCATGGCTTGTGGGAAATGCATCAGCTGCCAAGACCGTGGGTGTAATGTTGCTTGTCTCCATGGGAAATTCTCCAAACCAGTTTTTGACCTGCTAGTACAAGTGCTCAATGGATGCACCTCTATTTGCTTGGACAACAGACAAATCTATGTTGGAGAGGAGCACCATGGAAGAAGGCCTGAACTTTATTCCTTAGCATGATAGATATCAGGCAAGCTGTGACTACAGAGATATAAATACAAGGAGTGAACAAGACTTGCTTCATCCAGTAATGTAGGCATTTACGCTTTTACCTCCGTTGTCAAACCTCCCAATACCAGTCTCCTTGGAGAAGGTGCAGTAAGGGTTTATAATCAGCCTCCATTCCAGAGATAAAGGCAGAACGCAACATCCAATTAGCCAACTTCTGCAACTGTTAAAGCAGAATTGGTGATACTTTGGAGAACCATGTATGGTCCTAACCATCAACCACCAGGGAAGCAAACTCTTTGAGAGCCTTTTTTTCCATAGAGGAAGATAGACGAGCACTAAATTTGCCCCTGAATAAAGTCATGAAACTAATGAGAACTGTCAAAGCAACTTTTTTGTTTATTTTGTACCACTGTAGAGTTGCAAAGTAAAGGCAACCATATCATTGAAGAACAGAACTAGATGAATATAACAGTGTTATAAGAAATGCTGATTGATTGGTGAGTCTCAAAATCGTCTTTTCATTGTAGGGTGATTGTTTTGCCGATTTTTAATTTTTGGACCCTTGCCAAGTTATTTCTGTACACAACTTTTGTTGTAACACTGCTCATGCATGAGTATAGCATTACCAGGTATCCTTGGCAGCACGGCCAACAATATGTCGCAGGACAGGAATGTAACCAAACACAGCAAGATTATAATTAGTGAAAACATAGGGAAGGCCACCGAATACAAATTTCAGGGATTGGCACTCATGGCTAACATATTCTTAAATGTCCCATTCAATCTCTCTGTAAGTCGATCAATGGGAGGATGAAAGAGAGTTATGATGGATGGTTGAATACCCATGGTTGAAGTGACAAACCGTGACTTGGGATGAAAATTCTTCTTCTCTACAGGGATACAAATGCTGATCCGATCAGTGGGCTTTGCAACTGAATTAGCATTTGCATAAAGCTATGGCCATAGACATTATAACACCTTATCAAAAATGTACCTAGTGAGCCTTGCTTCTCTCAATGGAATAAGAATTTTTGAGCAAAGATGTTGGAAAGGGTCAATAAATATCATAAACAAGTTCAAAAGGTGAAGAGATAATAACAGATTGTGAACACTACAATGGTTGTGTTCCTGGCATCTTAAAAGTTTGAGAGTGGTGCGGACGAAAAGAGACGATTCATAGGGAATTTAGGTGGTTATTTTTGTGGGCTGTGGTTCAGATGGTGCATTTCCACTATTATGACCTAGGTTCAAACTGTGGGAAGGGTAGAGCCCTGAGTATGTATATGAGTTCACCAAGGTTTAATACCCTGCATAAAAATGGGCTTCTGTAATGCAGAGTTGGATTCATAATCTCTGCGAACAAAGAGAAAAAACAGTTATCCATTACTGTAATGCACAGTTAGATTCATAATCCCTACAAACAAAGAGAAAAGGCAGTTATTCATATAAAAAAAGGAATAAATTGAAAATGTCAATGCTATTCAAAGTCTTTTATGCAATGCTAATTTAAGTGATGCTTAATAGTAAAAGCAAATCAAGAGCAGTAAGACCTATTATATATCATGCACTAACAAAACTAAAATCATATAATAGTAATGTCAAGGGTTGCACATAACTTGCAATAATATAGTATGAGATACAAAATTATAATAAGGGTCAATTATGGAATACGGACGTACTATTATATATATATATATATATATATATATATATATATATATATATATGAATGAATGAATGAATGAGAGAGAGAGCTAGGTAGGTTAATAAAAGTGGGGTATCTTAAGTTATAACTGTTAAGTTGAGTGTGATCTTACATATTTATTTGTCTTGCAATAATATAGTATGATATACAAAATTATAATAAGGGTGAATTATGGAAGTACTAATATGTTATTAAGGGTTTTATTATAGGATTTAATACTATATATATCAGAGCTAGGTAGGTTAATATAAGTGGGGTATGGTTGTAATAACATTGGAGTACAAAGTTATACTGTTATGTTGAGTTTGATCTTACATCTAGAGTATATATATTTATTAGGTAGGTTAATATAAGTGGGGTGTGGTTGTAATTAACATTGGAGTACGAAGTTATACTGTTATGTTGAGTTTGATCATACATCTAGAGTATATATATTTATTAAGTATATAATTATCTGATAAGTTTTACATATATATGAACCTATTAATCTACAACTATTAAAATGGGCAAGGGATTTAAACTTACTCTATTTTTTACAGGGTGAAACTTTAAATGTGTTATTTTAGCCATGCCTACTTTTGTCTTTACTTTCCGACAATATTGTAGAAAATGATAGAGATTGGGTGAAGCATGCATGAATCTGTCATAAATAACAATGAAATTAAGTACACACTTCTTAGATACCTAATGGAAAAACCAAAATCCACAAGTGTATACTCTTATATATTAATAAGAATTCAAAAAGTCGGTAACATTATTATTAGTGGAAAAACCAAAAGCCACAAGTATATACTCTTATAGATTAATAAGAATTTAAAAGGCAAGTAACATTATTATTAGTAATAGGACAATTACTATCACAATGCAATTTGTTAAAAAAATTGTAAGCTTCTATTCAAGAGGTGTAATTTTTTTTATAAGCTCTTGAATTTCCATATAATCACCTCTAAAGACACCATAGCTTTAATTGTTTTTTTTAAATAAAGAAGAATTTAGATAATTTAATTTTGTCATTATTATTTTACGTGTTTATAAATTAAAGGTGTTTATAGTTTAATATTGAACTGATCATCTACATCTACTGTTACCTGTTGTCTTTTTTAAAACTCTTAAATTCCCATATAATCACCTTTAAAGACACTATAGCTTTAATTGTTTTTTTAAATGAAGAAGAATTTAAATAATTTAATTTTGTCATTATTATTTTTAAAATTAATGCTCTCCAATCTTGTTTACTTAAAAAAAAAAACTCATTTTAAAAGTATGTTTCTAAATTTAAGTGAATAGATAAACAAACATGCCAAAAAACTAAAATTGAGTGTTAGTTTAAATATTGAACCGATCATCTACATCTCATGTTACTTGTCATTGTCATCTTTTAAAATTAAACACATTTATGTGATATGTTGCATGTAAATATCCTTCTTTGACATTTATTTCATCATTGCTTTTGACTATATTAATGACGTGAA